>PVKS010024018.1:0-31619 GCA_004027875.1 Aplodontia rufa | reverse complement strand
CCACCCCCACGCCCTACCCCAGCACTCCCAAAGTACTTTTTTCCCTTACTGCGAGGAAGGTAAAAAGCTTTTTACAGCTCAATGTGTTTTATCCTCTACCATAATCAATTATGTCCAGTCAAAAACACTGTGTGCACGTGGGAGGAGCCTCAATGCCCCCACCCAAAAGGCATTTGCTGCTAATGATGTGTAAGAGCGCGCGCCTCTGTCTGGGGGTGGAGGGTCAGAAAGGTCCCGAGGCGAAGGGGGCTGGGAGGGACAAAGGTGGAATCGGGTCCTAAGATGGGTAACACCTTTCCAGGCCCCCTCAGTTAAAGCAATATTTTAACAAAAGAGGTTTTTTTTTTTCCCAGTTCAGAAAAGACATGGGGGTGGGGTGGAGGAGGGAGTCGGTAAAGTAACAGACACTTTTTCAGACTGGATATTGGGTACCTGAAGATTTGGACCTTGAGACCGAATAGAAGCTCAGTTGGTATTCCAATGAGGTGGGAGGTGGGGAAGGGCTCAGGTACGTGCAGGTAGGTGAGGAAGGAGCAAAAACTATGAGAGGCAGGGTTAGACAGCCGCCCAGCCAGCCAGGGTGGCAGAATCCTCCAGGGCTCCAAATCTGAGGTGCAAGGACCCACCCCGACTGCTCCCAGGATACACCCGGCTCTAAGCCACTTGCTGCGCAAAGCGCGCGCGGGCCCAACCCGTCCCGTTTCCCCCGCCCGTGCGCCGGCACCCCGAGCGCGCTCACCGATCTTGGCTTGCTCGCGGTAGCTCTTTTCGTTGAGGCAAACCCCGCGGCCGTGCAGCAGGGCGTGCAGCGGCTTCTCCTCGTCCTGCCGGGGGAGGCAGCGCAACCCCTGGGCGCAACGCTCAGTGTAGACGCCGCAAGACTGCCCCTCGGCCAGGGCGCAAGTCATGCAGCAGCCGCAGCCTGGCTCCTTGACCAACTCGCAGCCCAGGGGGCTGGGGGGGCACATGGAGAGAGATTTCTCGTCGCAGGGCTCGCAGTGCACGAAGGAGCCCAGGCCCTGAGTCGGCCCTGCATAGGCGGCCAGCAGCAGGAGGACCGCGGTGAGCACCATCTTCTCCAAGTCTCCCTTTACTTCGGGGCGGGGCAGGAAAGCGAGAGTGCGGGGAGGAGAGAAAGGTGCCGAGAGGGCGTCCGGAGATTTTTTTTAAAAAAATCTTTGGCAGGTAGAGCAGGTGCCCTCCCCCAGACACTTGCAAAATGTGGGGAGCGAAGGAGGATCGAGGTGCCTGCGAGCAAGTTGCAATTGCAAAGATTAAAGACTTGCAACAGGTTGGGGTAAAAAGAGTCGCGCCAGGTGCACGCAGAGAGAGGCCAGAGAAACCCCCAGGAGGGATCTGGTCAGAATTGCAGGGGGGAAAAGTCACACGATTGCTCACCCTAAAGCAACCAACAAAGTAATGAGCTCAGAGGCTGTGGAGAAGAGGGTGGGTGGAGGAGAAAAATGGATTTGTCGTCAAAAATTTGCTTAAAATCTAAAATACGCCCACTCCTTCCTAACCCTAGTTGCCAGGGGCGCGCGGCCGGCGCCCAACAGGTAAAAGGCGTCCGCGGCAGCCTAGAGGTGGGAGAAAATACTGAAATCAAGTAATTAAAAAAAAAAGCACCACAACAAAAAAAAAATCACACACACCCCCAAACCCTAACACCTCTTTTTTCCCCACTCTACCACCACCTCTTCGAAATTCACAGGTTGTGCGTGAAGTCCGGAGAAAGGTGCAAATGGTGGAGGGGGTAATCAAACGAGGGGGAAAAAAGGAGGAAAAAGCCCACAAGGCTTTGTAGCTCTTTCCTAGCTCTTTCCCCCGGCAGAAGTTTCCAAAGAGACTGCGGGCTCCGGTCGAGCAGGCGCTTTTAAATAGACGGCCCCTGGCTGTCAGCCAGTTTGTAGCTGCAATTTGAGCTCCCCAACACCCAACCCAGGCAAGGATGCCAAGGAGCTTTGCAGCACAGACTCACACGGGGTGGGGGTGGGGAGAGGCCTTCTAGACACGCGGGGGCTCCCCTTTGCTGCCTGAATAGCGCCCTCCTCCCCGCGGAATGTAAGAAAGGGGCTTTGGGGGACAGGCTGAGGCTGCGGATAGTCGGGGAGGAGGTAGAGGGGCAAGTGGAAGAGAAAATTCTTCAGAGCAGAGTGGTTCTTCGGAGCAGAGTGAACACAATGAGAGTGACTCGGTCTCCCCTCCCTCCTATCTCTTAACTAGCCAAGACACCGGCTGGAGAAAGACGCATTTTCTTCTTAGCCAACTGGATATATACCGTGCCCATGAAATTCTTCCCGAACTTTGGAAAAAAGACTGCTAGTGTCTAAGTTACCATGCAAAGTGGTGTGTGTGTGTGTGTGTGTGTGTGTGTGTGTGTGTGTGTATTTGGGAACCAGTAGTGTAAAATTGCCAGTGATGGCTGATGAGCCGAATTGAAAAGAAAAAGAAAAAAAGCCAGTGGAGGGGGGGACCTGGATTGAACATCTCCCTCCCACTAAATAGTAGTCTGGGCATGGTGTTGCTCTTTCTGCTGGGGTGACTGTCTTTGGTCATCCGGTTAACAAGTGGCCACTTTCCTTCAGCTGCATTGTTGGTCAGGGAAGTTGTGTATATGTGAGTGGGTACGCTGTGTACTTGCAGGAAGGGGTGTTCATCCAGCATCCTGGGGGAGTAGTGAGTTGCAGAGAACCCACTTTGGAGGAAATACTGCTAGGTCGGTAAACTTTGCCTAAGGTGTCCTTGTGTGAGCTTTTAGATGGAAGGAAGGCAGATGGAACTGATAACCACCCTCCATGCTGAAGGAGATGGGTACCCGACCAGGGGAGACCTTGTCCAGCGGCTAAGGGGTGCAAACAGGCACATCCCAGGGAATGTGAGATGACAGAGCCACAGGACCTGCTCAGAAGAAATCCTAACCAGCAAACTTTTCATGCCACTTGAAATTTCAGCCAGTCTATCAGTCACTACGGTTCGGTTCCCTTCTTTTCTTAGGAAAACGAAAGAAAACTGAAGTCCTGAAAGAAGGAAGGTGGAGACTTTGGGTTTTTTCCTGAAATTGACAAGATATGGAAAACACAGGTCAGAAAACAAAGCCCAGTGGGCATGCCCCTTTTGGAAGTACTTGGGGTGGGGTGATTACCCATTTACATTTCCCTTTTTCCCTTTTGAAATTCTCTAAAACTCTCCTCTGGAGAAGGGGCTGCATTTCATGAAGTTTGCCACTAGACTGCACCCTTATCTGTGATAAGAATTCTTTCTGGTGGATTGCTTTTTTAAAAAATATTTCTCTTGCTAGTTGGATTCAGGAACATCTCACTGGTGCTGTTCACACCCCCAGATCATGTTCTCTCTTCTCACTTATCTATTTGCCGAAAGGCACATTTTAAAACAAGCCTAAAGTTTAAAGTTGTGCTTTTGCTCCTACTGCCAAAGGGGTTTTAGGCGTTGGCTGGGAGAGGGAGGAGGAGCTGTGTGTGATTATTAAATTAAAAAAATTAGCAAGGCTGGTTCCATTTGCTTCTCCTTTCTGTCTTGAGTCTTGGTAAAGCAGGGAGCGAATTAATATTCAAAAATGTGGTTGAAGTATTTTAGAAGTGAGGGAGATGATGTGTTATTTTTCTCATTTGTGTCAAGTTCAGACTAGAACAGCGCATGGTGTGTGATCCATTTCTGCATGGCGCCAGCAGCTCAGCTCTCCGCAGGTGCACTGGTAGCAATTGAAATGAATGGGGAAACTGGGTGTCCTTCCAAAGAAACACAAGTTGTCTAGTTCCAGACACTCTGTTCCCAGAAGGCGGTGTCCAGTGACACCTCTTTTTGTGCAGCCGATTTCCAGTGGCTGGAAAATACAATGTGTGAGGACAGGTAAAAGGAAGAAGGGATGATTTATAGAGAAGATAGGGTAGACAGAAGAAGAGAATGTGATGGGAGCTGGTTCTTGTGGGAGGTAGGGGTATGGGGAGAGATCACTTTGCTTCAGACTGTCAGTAATAAGCCACTAATCATTTTCTTTCAAACTTTTAATGATGCATTATAATTATGCATAAGTGGGATTCATTGTGATATACTCACATATGTGCATAGCATCAATTAGTTTATTTATTCCTCTGTATTTCCCCTTTGCCTTTCTCCTCCCTCCCCAACCCACAACCTCTCCTCTACTGGTCTCTTCTATTTTTATGAGGTCCATTTCCTTTCCTTTTCCTCTCTAGCTTCCACATATGACAGAAAACAAGCACTCTTGACTTTTGGAGCTTATCTCACTTAGCATGGTCTCTTGTTCCATCCATTTTCCAGCAAATGACCCAATTTCAGTCTTTTTTATGGCTGAGTAAAACTCCATTGTGTATATACACCACATTTCCTTTATCTTGGATGGACACCTAGATTTCTTCCATAACTTGTAAGCCGCCATTCTTTCTTTCCTCTTCCAAATGGGTTTAGGTCCAGAGGAATTCAGAGACTGGAGCTTCTATCCAAGGACCCAAGTGAAGGCTTCCCAACACTACAGGAGAAAGGCTTCTCAGCATCCTGGGATTGTCTAGAGGGACTTTGTCTAAAGATAGGGGACTGGCAGGATGAGTTTTACCTGTAAGAGTCCCTAAGTAATAAATGACAGTGGAGGAGAAAGGTGTCAGATGTGGGGGATGCCTGCAGGCCTCTGTTGATTTTCTGTTTCCTCTCCTTTCCATTCTGAAGGCCTGGATATCTTCAGAAACACTTTTAGAAGATTGCTTATGGAAAACAAAAAGTTTGCATCATTGAATTTCACTGGGAAGGTCTCATTTAATCTTGCCAGATACAAATGTTAGAGGCAGGTGCCAGGTGCTTCCACAGAGATCTGCTTTGCTACTGATTCGTTTCTGTAGTCATGGGCTTTCCTACTGTGCCATAGACAAGTATATTTTGAATTCAATTTATCAATTTCCATGATGCTTGTAATATATCTAAAATTTTTCTTCTATATCTTTTAACCACATGTTTTTTTGAGATATTAGGAACTTTAATATCATCCTTTTGTGTCCTGTTTCCCCAGAGATCACTCCCCCTTTCCTTTAAAAAATTAGTTCCTATTAAAATCAAGTTTCAAGAAATGCAACTGAGTTAAAGATTTATGGTCTTTATCTGGACAATTGTTTTCAGGGGGCAAATGGCATTTTTATTTTATAAAGCTTCTGTGAGTATCTAGGTGATTTCCAAGGCAAGGATGATCCTGATAACACAATTTGTAGAAGTTAGATTTTTTAATAGAACACAAAATATTATGGATTCTTTTGGTCAGGAGGGAAAAACATGTATTGCTCTCACCACTGTCTCAGACAGGTTTATTTATACCATTGATTACATTTTCAAGACCTCATGACATTGACTTCAGTCCTTTTCCCCGAGCCTGCATATGTCTGGCATACTAATGCTGCAATCTCATCTGAGTGACCTTCAAAAAGGAGCACCCAGCTCTCAGGTCCCTCCCTAGGTAAGGGAAGTTCAGAAGGACTCAGGTCTGCCAAAGACCCTTATGGTAGTATGCTGTAGTGACTTTGCTGAAGGCTAGGTGGCAGAATAGATACACCATTAGAAACACGCCTCTTTGCCGGGAAGGAGAGAAGTAGACGGAGCAGAACTTAACAATGGGGAGGGGGCAAGGGGAAAGCAGGATCTTGGCTGGAGGGACACATTGTATGTCAGCTTGCTACGGGTTCACTTATGTGCCACCCCAGCCTCGGCACCGCCGCTCATGCCATCCAGACGCCAGCGTGAGCTGCCCAAATCCCCAGTCTCACGGCCAGCTGCCTTCAGAGTTCCTTTCCCTGGGAGACAAGATACGGCCAGTGCAGAACTTAAAGATTTTGGGTTCATCAGAAGATGTTCTGAAGCTGCTCTGACAATTAATTAGAATCTTCAGTCAAAGTGCATACAATTTTCCTTTTTCAATGTTGAAACGTAGCTACAATGTAGTTTGCACATCCAGAGAACAGAAGCTAAAAAACAGCTGTCTCATTCTGTCCACACTCACTGAACATGTGTTAACCTTTTACCTTCACTATTGAAGATTTTGTTAGGAAGCAACACAGTGTTACAGGTAACGACTTACCTCCCGCTCCATCCCATACCAACCTCTTCCCTTGGTAGGAAGCCACTGCCTTGAAATCTTGAAATAGTTCCATATGCTTTTTTCTCTTTTTCCTTTTTTTTTAAGAGAGAGAGAGTGACAGTGAGAGAGAGGAGAGAGAGAGAGAGAGAGAGAGAGAGAAAATCAGTTTTATTTAGTTTTTCATCTGATTTTCATTGCTCTGACACTTAGTTGTGTATGTGGTGCTGGGGTTTGAACCTGGGTCCTTGCACATGCCAGGCAAGCACCATAACCTCTGAGCCACATCGCTCCAGCCCCTCTATATGCTTTTTGCACAATGTTTTTCTAGGTTTTACATTTCTTATAGAGCAATGTTAGGATGATTTTGAGGGTCAAACCACAGGCTGCTTAAGAGTTAAAATTTGTTACTGATGCTTGTTTCAGTGGTAATTTAACTAGAGTCCAAATGGACCCTAAGGCTGACTGTTAAAGGAGCAGGAGCCAACTGTGACTCAGAGTGATTTGTATCCTTGTGTGAGCAGCATATAAGTTAATAGTTTTATGAATTGATGTTTAGGAGGCCCTGGAGCTGATCCAGACAGATAGGGCAGAACAGAGAGCTGCATAAATGCAGTTTCAGGCTGAAGCCCTCCTGTCTTCTTGGAGCACAGGATCTGATGTATTTCTACAATGCTCAGCTCAGAAGCTTGGAAAATGAGATTAACCAGGAAAAGTTATCTGTTGTGACTTACAAAACAGCCCTGGTAAATCCAGATACAGGAGGGAGAGAGAAGAGGTAGGTGGGGAAATGGAAGAAGAGGAAAGGGAAAGAGTGTTAATTGCTTGAAACAGGTTTAATATGATGCATTTGAGCCTTGAAAAGGTGAAATAGAATTGCAGAGCTGGTGGCATCTAGGGTTCATCACAGGGCAACAGGGAGAGGTGGTAAAAACTGGCTCCCCCTCCTCCAGGTCACAGGACACATTTGTGTGACTTAGGGAAAAAATGCCCTTCCTCGAGCTGCTTTCTTTCTTGTCATCAGAAAGTTGTTATAAGATACAGATTTTGGATTCTTAAAATAAAAGCACATTCCAATAGACTCTTACAGTTGGACTTAAAATATGTTAATTGTAATGTAACCGAAATTTGTACAAACATATTAAGGTCGGAATTCCATAAGCTTATGTCACTGTAAAATCCAACAAAAAATGTAAATCAAGTCAACCAAAGCTACCAACCTCAAAAATGCACAATGACAACATTAATTGTGTTGGTTGATGTCAGGCCGATGTTTTGCTGGAAATATGTCAACACTTGTGTCGTGATTATGGTTTAACTGCTAGGGCACAAGGTTTTTGCACATGTTTGATGTCCTGTTTGGTGATTTAATTCTTCCACTCCTTTTTAAACTAAAGTGGAGTCATGTCTTATGCACTGCTTGGTTTTACAGTTAGCTTGTAGTATCAAAATTGGGAATAATTAAAATTTCCCACAAAAATTCCTTACGTCACTTGAAAAACAAAACCCTATCGTGACACCTTCACTTTGGTGATAAGGCAACGTGTCACTCAGTCTCCACGCAGCTTTTCCACATTATCTCAGGATCCAGTCCACTTCTGCGCTTGAGCCCACCAGGAAAACCAAAGGCAATGGTGGGACTTGGTTCTGATGCCTGTGAAGGTGAAAATGTTCCACCGCCAAATTAGAAGGTAGACATCCAAATGACCTAACATACACTCAGTTTTCATGATTATTAGCAAAATGAAATACACATGGACGTGCGCGCGCACACACATGCCACAGTGAAACTTTCAGAGAATTTATCCATAGACCATTCTAATTTGAGAAATAATGGTCTAATCATTCACTGTCCCTGCTCCGTTTATTATCTTATCTGGGATGGCTTTGTACTCAAGGACTGTAGGACTGGTATTCAGTGACTCTTTCCCTGGTCCAGGATCATGGATGTTCCCCTCTTTAATAATGCAAGGAATACAGACCCTTGACCATGAACCCAAAGTGGGGTTCACAGTTTCTCAGAGAGTGAGCTGTCTAGAGCTCCAGGAAGTTTATCAAAGTTTATCAATCTGGGGGCTGGAGCAGTGGCTCAGCGGTCATGGCAATTGCTTGGCATGCACAAGTACACGGGTTCAAACCCCAGCACCCACATACACAACTAAGTGTCAGAGCAACGAGAGCCATGTGAAAAACTCAATAAAAATCGATTCTCTCTGTCTCTCCCTTTCTCACTGTCCTCTTAAAAAAAAAAAAAGTTTATCAATCTGCAGAGATTCCACTCCAACTCCTGGCCAGTTTCTAGGCTGGACAAAATGAAAGGCTGAGATGCCGAGTAGGCACACAATTGAATGACAAGTGTTGGACAAAAACACAAATAAACAAACAAATAACATGAGCAGTCTGTACTGTTATGGCTGGTGTGTGTGTGTGTGTGTGTGTATGTGTGTGTGTATCAGAGATTGCCTATAGAGAGGTCATGGGGCTGGGAGAACTGGCTACCAATTTATTGCTAAATGAGGAGGTAGAAGGCACTGTATACAGCATAAGCATCATGACTTATTAGCTCTTTACGCTTGAGTAGATTTAGAACTGGTCAATGCACCAACCAATTCCAGCACCAGATAGAGGACAGAAGCATCTTAAACAAGACAACCAGGATGTCAGCAGACAAGATCTGTTCCAGGTCTCTCTCTAAGCTGCCTGGCTCATGGCAACAGAAGTGCAGTGTTCGTGTGGCATTCTTATGAGTGTGTGTCTATGCCCACGTTTTCCCTTTTTATAAGGATACCAGTCATTTTGGATTCAGGGTCCATTCTTCACAATGGCCTCATTTTAGCGAATTACATCTGCAGCTACACTATTTCCAAATACATAAGGGCATATATGGAAGTGGCAGGGGGTTAGAACTTCAACATATGAATTCCGGTGGGGGACACAATTCAAGCCATGAAACATAGTAATCCCTCAAGTAGTAGTTAATATTCTTGTTCACAATATCCTTTTTAATCACCTTTGCATGGGTATTTTTTTTTTAAGAGAGAAAGAATCGATTTTATTTATTTTTCCATCTAGTCTTTGTTTCTCCAACACTTAGTGTGTGTGTGGTGCTGGGGTTTGAACCAAGGTCCTTGTGCTTGCCAGGCAAGCGCTCCAACCACTGAGCCACAGCTCCAACCCCTACATGGGTATTTTTATAGCCAGAATTTTCAGACTTGCATCCCTAACCTGCTTTTTCCTGGCCTAGAAAGAAAGTGCTTGAGAGGAGTCGGTTTGACGGCTGTGTTCACCATGGTATTGCCTGGGCTTACAACAGCATATGTACAGAGGACGTTTATGGTAAATGAATGAGGTCTGTTACTTTCTTTTTCCTTTTTTAGTGATTACTTAATAGGTAGCCTCACTTATTGTCTTTTTTAGGTTACCAAAGTATTAAATGTAAAGGAAAAGAAATCAAACAAACTTTAATTTCCTTTGTTGGTGCTTATTAAATCCTCTCTAATCACTTGCTCTCGGAGGCCAGTTAGAAACCCCACCAGATGGGGAAGGCGGTGGTGGTGGTGTTTGGGGAGAGTTGGCTGTGTTGGAGAGAACTGAAATCCACTTTGGGCATTTACTAGGGCTTGGTATTGACTGGGACCAGGTGTTTTGGAATAAATAGGAAGAAACCAGATAGGTCAAAACTGGCTCTAGAGGTTCAGTTTAAATGAGGAGCCATGGATCTGAACAGGTACAGTGTTTTATTGGGTCTTCAGAAGGGGTGATGTGAGCCAGGCATGGTGGCACATACCTGTGATCCTGACTAGGGAGCCTGGGACAAGAGGTTCACAAGTTTGAGGCCAGCCTCAGCACCTTAGCAAAGCCAGCCTAGGGAGCCCTGGGGATATAGCTCAGTGGTAGGGCGCCACTGGGCTCAACCTCTATTTTAGTCAGCTTTTCGCTGCTGCAACTGAACGACCTGAAAAGAACAATTTTTAGGAAGAAAGGTTTATTTTGAGGGCTCACAGTCTCACAGTTTCAGAGGTCTTAAGTCCACAGGAGGCCAGCTCCATTCCTGGGGGCTCGAGGTGGGGTTGTACATCATGACAGCAGGCCTGGCTCCAGGGAGCAGGGAGCTCAAAGTGTCACCTCGGGGATCAGAGTGAGACACTGCATGCTAGATACAGAATATGTATCCTAAAGGCACACCCCCATGACCCACCTCCTCCAGCCACACCCTACCAGCCTACAGGTGCCAGTTAACCCCTATAAGGGGATTAACTCACTGATTGGGTTAAGGCTTCTACAACCCAATCATTTCATCTCAGTCTTCCTGAATTGTCACATGTGAGCTTCTGGGGGACTCCTCACATCCAAACCATAGGAGTCCCTAATAACACCACACACACACACACACACACACACACACACACACGATTGATGTGTGCTCTCTTCATCCGATACAGTGATTGCTACTTAAGCCACAGTGCACCATAAGAACTTGACCATCAGGATCAGAAGACTCCTGGTCTGACCATGACTCAGGGGTTGTAAATCTTGGACTCTGGCAGCAACGGGAATGTGAAATGTAGGGAGCCAGTGCTCCGCATGGTTGGAGATGCAGAGATGAATGTCATGCTAAGCTCTGTGGTGGTCTTTGCACCCATCAAAAAAGAAATGACTGAAAACCAAACCCACACTGATAATCACTGAGTGGCATCACCATGCACATATGTATCTGTCCCTAATAACAGCTGTAGAACGGAGGCTGCAATCCAAGCAAGAGGAGGAGGGATGCGGAGTAGGTGGGGACTGGGAGACGAAGGTGTCAAAGGAGGGAAGGGTTTTTTTGTTTGTTTTTTAAAGAGAGAAGGACAGTGAGAGAGAGACACACACACAGAGAGAATCAATTTTTATTGAGTTTTTTTTACATAGCTTTCGTTGCTCTGACACTTAGTTGTGTACATGGGTGCTGGGGTTTGAACCCGTGTACTCGCACATGCAGGGCAAGCGCCCTAACCACTGAGCCACCACTCCAGCCCCAAAGGGGGGAAGTTTTTTTTAATGAGAGATTTTTTATAAAACAACCATACAAGTTTTTAACAATATAATATAAAATGTGTATATATTATGGATATTAGAATTACCCCCAGGAGTGCCTCCCCAATTACTGACCCTTATCCCTCCCTTCCCCTTCCCACAATATCTCTAAAAAAGTATTATGCTGTATAACATTACACCTTATCTGGATTTAACACATGATACTAGACCACCTCTCTCAATGGCCAGGGTCTAGTTCCAGCCTCCACAGATGAGTGGAGACATACACTGAATTGTCACATGTGAGCTTTGATTTTCTGGGTTAAGCTGATTTTACTCAGCATAATTTCTCCCATAGCCATCCATTTACCTTCAAAGGCTGCAATATCATTATTTCTAATTGCTGTGTAGAATTCCATGGTATAGATGTACCACAGTTTTTGGATCCATTCATCCAGTGAGGGACATCTGAGTTGTTTCCATAATCCAGCAATAGTAAATTGAGCTGCTATGAACATAGATATTGCTGTGTCACTATAATGAGCTGATTCTAAGTCCCTGGGAAAAATACCCAGAAGTGGAATAGCAGGGTCGTATGGTGGGCTCATCCCTAGTTTTCTGAGGATTAGGAGGGAAGTTTTAATTCACTTCCTGCCTGTTTAGCCTTTTGGAACTACGAGGACAAAACTGGCTCACTATTCCCTCCCTATCCTTTTTTTTTTTTTTTTTAACATTTGAATTGTTTTTTGGTTTTTATTCCAAAAACCTTTTCAAGGACTCAAATACAGGCAGGATAGGATAATGAATCCCGTGGAGCCATCCTTCAGCTGGACACCCATCCTTCTGTGGCCATCCTGCCCCATCTACACAGCTCTGCTCCCTGCCTTCCCATGGACTGAATTTTAAAATACAGCCATGTACTCCATGGCGTTTTGGCCAATGGTGGACTGTGCACAGGACGGTGGTCCAATAAGATCGTAACAGTCGAAGTGTTCTGACCACCTAGTGACATGACAGCTGTCCTGGCATGGTGGTGTAATGTGTTACATTTGCCTTAGTGATGATGTTGGTGTAAATGATCCTATTACACCGCCAGTTGTACACAAGGCAATTATGGACAGTACACGATCCTACATAATGATAATAAATGGCTATATTGCTGGTTAATGTGTTTCTATGCTATTGTTTTTTTTTTTGCCGGAGTGTACTCCATATACCAAAATGCATTCTGTAAAAACAGTCTGTCATGTTATTTCAGCAGTAGCTTCAAACATCTCATGCTTACCACATCTTGATTACATCATTTATTCTTGAGCTTGATCTCACCTCATGTTTTTAATCCATCATGTCCCTAGGAGCAATGGGCTGCATCATAAATATGTGTGTGTATGTACACATATGTGTACAGGCACATGTGTATGTACATATATACGTGCGTACACACACATACTTTTATAGACTGGTGTGTGGTAGGTTGTATTGTCTAGGTTTGCATAATAAGTACACTCTGTGGTGTTTGCGCAATGGCAAAATGCCTAATGACACATTTCTCAGACTGTATCCCCCTTGTGAAGTGGTACACGGCTGTATAACGAGAACATGGCTCTTTAGCTTCAGCTACAATGTCGTGTTTACAAAGCATCCTCCTATTTACACCTTTAAAAAGAACCCAAACCTTCCTGAGTAATTAGTAGAGAGATATTTTATTGGTTCATTGACCAATAAAAATGTTTGAGAAAGGAGCCATGGAAGAGTTATGACTTTGAGACTCCAGAGTTTGGGGCTCGGAGAAGATGGAGTAGGTGGCAGATGATCTGAGCAGAGGAAACCCTTAAGCAAAAGAGGGAAAAAGTAGGTGGAGATGGTGCCTTGGGTGAAGCACCCCGTCTCCCAGAGGAGACAGCAGGGCTGGGAAGAGCAGGGCTGGTGGTAAAATCATCATCCACAGAATCGAGGCCACATCAGCAGCAACTCCCAGGGGGAAGCTCTATGCAGAGAAGGCCCCCAGGGTCTGAGCGGAGAAAGGAAGAGGAGCCACAAGAGAAAGAAGCATCTGGGAAATGAAAGGGGCATTTGGAGCTTGAGTCCCTGTCTTCGTGAACGTAGTGCTCTTCAAGAGAAGGAGGAAAGTGACGAAGGTGGTGGCATCTACCAACCTTTATTGAAGGCTTCTGTCACTTCCCATACTGTATTTTACTTGTCACTACACTCTTATAAGGAAGACACAGTCATCAGCTTCACTTTATGGTTGGGGAAACTAAGGCACTGGCTGGTTTTAAACTAGACCACATTTGCACAGCTAAGAAGCAGAGTTGGGCTGTGAGCTTAGACAGTTTGAGTTGACAGCTGACATATTTCACCATCACGCTATGTTTATCTGCCAGGCTGCCTGGAGAAGCCACTGGCTGATCTGAGGCACTTGCTCAGGGGAGGTGCAAGGATGATTGCTAAGAGTAAAAGTCAGGAAAGCCGCCACATGGGCCATCAGAAAGACCACCCAGCCTCAGAGACTGTCCTAGAAAGAAGAGTGACATGCGGTGGCTACCAGATCTATGGCTGTGATGGTTAATATTTTTATTTTTAAAATTATTTAAAAAAATTTTCTTGGTACTGGGCATTGAACTCAGGGGTGCTTTACCTCTGAACCTCATTCCCATATCTTTTTATTTTTTATTTTGAGACAAGGTCTTGCTAAATTGCTGAGGCTGGTCTTGAGCTTGCAGTCCTCCTGCTTCAGCCTCCTGAGTAGCTGGGATTACAGGTGTGCACCACTCTGCCCTGCTGGGATGGCTAATTTTATGTGTCAGCTTGACTGGGTTAAGGGACACACAGAGAGCAGGTACATTTCTGATGGATCCCCGAGGATGTTTCTGGAAGAGGTTTAGCATTTGAGTCAGTGAATGGAGTAAAGAAGATCTTCCCTTATTAATGTGGGAAGTGCCATCCAATCTACTGAGGAACAGAAAGAACAAGAAGGCGCAGGAGAGTAGGCAGGATCAAAGCCATTTGAGATGCCTGGGGTACTTTTAAAATTTTTAGTAACAGCTTCATGGAAATATAACTATTCGTATACCATGCACTTCACTCATTTAAAGCATACAATTCAATGATTTTTTTCAGTATATTCATATAATTGTATAATCACTACCATAATCGATTTTAGGACATTTTACCATCTTGTCACCCCACCGTCTCCCCAGTGCCCCTCAACCTTAAGCAACAAGCAATCTACTTTCTGTCTCTATAGATGTGCCCATTCTGGACCTTTCACATGAATGGAATCACATGATACATGATCTTTTGTTGTCTTCTTTCACTTGGCATGATGTTTTCAAGATCAGCCATGTTATAGAATGCATCACTATACTGTCATTCCTTTTTATGGCTGAGTAATATTTCATTGTATGGACATACCATATTTTTGTGAACATTCATACACAGGTTTTCGTGTGAGCATATTTTTTATTTCTCTTGGGTGATATGCCTATGAAAGGATTGTTGGTTCATATGGTAACTAACTCTATGGTTAACTTTTTGAGGAACTGCCAGACTGTTTTCTAAAGTGACTACATCTTTGTGCATTCCCTGGAGCAGTATATGATGGTTCCAATCATCTACACGCTTTCCAACACTTATCATTATCTGACTTATTTATTTAATCATTGTACTGGGTGCAACTTTAGATGCCATTGTGATTTTGATTTGCATTTGCCTGATAAGCATCTTTTCATGTGCTTACTGGTCATTTGTATGTCTTCTTCAGAAAGACATCTATCCAGTTCAATTGTCCTTTTAAACATTGTTTTTTAAGTTATTGACATGCATTGGAATATTTTTTGAATATATTCTTCCATCTGTCCATTCATTTTATATAGTCAGTGACTAAAACTTTCCCAAGAATCTCTCTATCTCCCTCTTGGAAGTCTTAGCAAGTGTTTATTGATCATTTACTGAGTTTCCTGAAGTAGGAGCTGCAACCTAAATGTCTGATGTAGATCCTTTCACTCAAGGATTGCAATATAGCAGGGTCAATAGGCAGGAATGAATAAGTTCAAATTTGAGGCAGCTAAGGTGTCCAATAGCTGTTAAGGGGACTAGCATAGAAGGTTCTAGTCTATGATGATGAATCACAGATCTTGATTTTTCAACAAACAAGGGATAGGCTAGAATCAGGGTGAGTTACGGGAGAGTGGATTTTGACACATACACACGTGCACACACACACACACCACTGACACTAAAAAGAAACGCCCACACTGTTTTCAAGTATTCGATGGAGTTAGTTTTCTATGCTATGGGATAGATTGCTACAATGATGGTTCAAAATAACACTCTTTCATTATCTCAGTTTTGGCAGGATGGTCAGGTGTGGTTTAGCTGGGTTTTTTTTGTTGAGCACAACACTGAAATCAGTCGCTGCTGGCTTGTTTCTGACTTCAGGGAACAGCTGGGCCCTCTTCTGAAGCACTTTCCCCATCATGTCAGGCTTACCCTTTTGAGCAACTCCAGGTCACCTGCTCAGGGTCCTTTGCTACATCTGCAAAAATCTCTTCACCTTGACCATGTAAGGTAGCAGTCTCAGGAGCAATGACCTGTCACCTTTGCCTGAGTCCAGGGGTAGAAAGCATGTTACAGGTCCCATCAACACTCAAGGGGAGGGATCCCCTGAGAGCAAGGGTCACTAAGGTCACCTTGGGTTTTTGCCTCCCACAGTGCCCAACAGGTCAAGTCCACCTTTGTCCTCAGGTTCCACATCAGTGAAATAATAGAGCTGTGCTGGAAGATTTCTAAATTCTATGGTTTTTGCTCTCAGCTGGATGATAATGATGATAATACTAATATTAATATGAATAATATTAATAAAAACAACATACTAACAGACCTCTCATAATATCACCTATTACATGTCAGATAATGCAATAAGCACTTTCAGTAATTGTCTCAATTCAAGAGGTAGGATCATTTGTTATCCTAAATTCATTTGAAAAATGAGGAGATTTTCCAGGTTTGTATTATCCAATAGGGGCGCTGTTAGGCATGTGTGACTAAATTTAAAAGAATTAAAATTAAATAAAATTAAAACCTGCATTCCTTAGTCACGAAGAAAGTTGTATTAAGCAATACTGTTAGAGAGGCTGATTATACAGAGTCCAAGATTATACAGGGGTCACACATGATGCTTAGACTCAGAGTTCTTGGACTAGTGCTGAATCTCACACACGGACCCAATTGTCAAGAAAGTAAGATCTTGAGAGGGGAAGAAACGTTTCACTGTTTTCATAATTCTCAAATTCCCTAGTGTTTCAAAAAAGTCAGTGGACGCCACCAGCAAACGCACCCGGGTTAGTGGACCCCTAACACTATCACTTGGCACAGTGCTTGGTATTGCCAGGGACAAAAAGAAGAGTGTGTCTCCTGATTGCAAAGATCTTGGTTTTCCATGGGAGACACATCCAGTTAGCAGAAAGTGGCAAAGGGTGACGTTTTAGGAAGAATGCAGGCTACCTTGAGGTCGGAAGGTCTATACCTGGGGCTCCCCTACAACACACACTTTGATCGATGTCCTAGTTCTCTGGTCCTATGAGCAACCCCACCCCAGGTCTTTCTGACTGTCCTAGAGAGTCTGACCCACTCCAGAAAAGAACCTACAGTCTTACTGCAGGCCTGGGCTTTGACGTTGGCTGACATCTGGTCAACCTCACAAATAACAAAGCCACACAGGCCAGCAGGACTGAAGAAGCTGACAGCCTTGGTGAAAAATTGGGTTTTCCACTTCTGACTTCCAAGGGTTATTGAAAGTGTGAGGGAAGTGAGGGAGGTGGGGGAAGACATTCATGAAAATTGATGAGGAGCGTTTGGGCTGGTGCCTTTTGGAATTTGCTCCTGTCCCGAGGTTGGCCCAGCCCAGCCCAGCCCGTCCCAACCCACTCTGGTGCCTTTGAAGTGCGTTACCTGGACGGTGAGCAAAGCCAGCTTGGCAGGACAGGGAGGGAGGCTGTGTGGTCTGGCAAAGAGCAGAGCGGAGGGGCGGAGGGACAGAGCTCAGATCTGGACTGACTCACAGCACCCCTCACGCCAGGCATTCACCATTTGGTCCAGCTGGAAAATGAGGAAAAGTCCCAAGTCAGATTTCACTGAGAAATCCAGATGTTCTTCACGAGCGTAAACAAGGCAGCTCCTTTCTCTCTCTGTTCTCTCTCTCCTCTCTTTCTGTATGTGCTTGTGGGTCTAGGAGTGTGTGTGTGTGTGTGTGTGTGTGTGTGTGTGTGCACGCATGCATGCATGCCTGTTTAAGCTTTAAGCATCTGTCTTCAGTCCTCTTCTTTCTCTTGTGACTACTCTTCAGTGCTTGATTTTGGTCTCTGCCACTGTCTCTGTCCTCAGGTATAACTGGGCAGAGCCCATAGTATCCCCGTCATCTGCTCCACCATTCCCATCTTTAACTTCTCTCTTAGTTCGTGTGAAACCCAGGTTTCTGCCATGTCTTCTGGGTGGTGTGTTTGGGCAGGCCTCTGCTCCTTTTCCTTGACAATAGAAATATTGGGGAGCTGGCGAATAGAAAGCCCTCTGGACCTGGCAAAGCCTGTGTAGGGCTCTACTTCTGTCTGTTGCTGGAGCAACAGGAGGGATATATATATGTATATATATATATATGACAGGCACTTCTGGTACAGGAACAAATAACAACAACAAAAACTCACTCCTTTAATATAAGTACCTTTCTGTGTTCTTGGCTTCCATTTTTCTCTGCCTTCCCCTTCTTCTCCCCAAAGGGTCTCAGGTCAAACTTCTTCTACCTTTCTACCACTGAATTCTTCTTATTTCCTCAGGAAGAATCTATTTTCCTTTCTCTGGCCTTCCTCTGCCTTCATTTTCTTTCCTTTACAGGGTGGTTTGGAGAATAGATTTCCTGTTTTTTTTTTCTTTTTCTTCTCTTTTTTGGTACCAGGGATTGAACCCAGGGTCATTTAACCACTGAGCCTCATCCCCAGCCCTTTTTATACTTTTATTTTGAGACAAGGTCTCACTAAGTTGCTTAAGGCCTTGCTAAATTGCTGAGGCTGGCTTTGAACTTGCAGTCCTCCTGTCTCAGCCTCCGGAGTCCCTGGGGTTACAGGCAGCACCACTGCGCCGGCCTTAGATGGCCTTCTAATGCTGCTTTCATTTGACCCCATTTGCAGAGAAAGAACCTTGTTGAGCGGTGACTGCCTGAGAATACACTGGATAGGAGTCATACAATCTTAAGTCCAAGAGCCTCTAACTGAGCCACTGTGATGACTTACTATTTAGAGCTTTGATGTTTTTTATTTGTAAAATGGAAATAATTTAGCCTACTGTGCAGGGCTGGAGGGGATAAGAAGCAGGATAGCATGTGTTAAAATTTTAGCATAATGTCCAGTAAATGAAATAGGCCTCTAAGCTGGAATTTCAATTCTTCATCTTCATCGTGGGGAGTGGAGAGTTCCCTTTTTTAAAGATAACCTTGGCTTCCCCTCTTAATGAATGTGGTCCTCTTTTCCTTCTGTTTCAGGCATATTGGTCATGGCCTATCCTACCTCTTTTCATGGGTATTGGGAGACAGAGCATGGCACCCTTCCTGCCCTGTCAAAGGGACTGGCTCTGGGTCAGACACCTGATCCCATGAAGGCCCACCCACAGGTGAGGCTGGACCAATTGGATGTCCTCTTTCACAAATATGAATGGAAGGCAGAGAAAGAGGGACCAGTCATGGGAGCTGAGAAGTCTTAGGCTGGGATATTGGGACAAGGACAAGATGAGCAAATTTTCAGCAGCAAGCAGGGAGGATGGAGACCGTAAGTTAGAGACGGGTGAGAGTGGTCCTGGATCACTGAGGCTGTCCTAGGGACCCATGCCACCTTCAGCATGACTCCAGGCCATTCCTGTTACTCTTTCCACAACCTCTCCCTTCCCCTGAGCCAGTTGGGAGGATTTCTGTCCTTCACAACCTCATCCATTAGAACATCTGCGGGGACTTGCTGACTCTGGTGCTTGGCTCTCACGAAAGGCCTTTTTTCCTCCCAATCTACAGGACGCTGTGTGACAAGGGTTTAATCTTCTGTCCCTTCTAGGCTATCCCTCTTGGGAAATCCCTTCTCTGCTCTTGCTGCAGTTTGCTATTATTTGCGTTCTTCTTTTATTTCCTCAGGGATCCTTATAACGCCATCTCTTTTCTTTAAATTGGTTGGGTTCTAGGAGACCAGAGACTCACTCTTTCTTTCTTTCTTCCTTCCTTCCTTCCTTCCTTTCTTTCTTTCTTTCTTTCTTTCTTTCTTTCTTTCTTTCTTTCTTTCTTTCTTTCTTTCTTTCTTTTTCTTTCTTTCTTTCTTTTTCCTGGATCCTAAAGACTGTATGTTTTTCAAGAGAAAGGCCCTAGAGACCTCCAAAATCTGATCTGAGAGCTTTAAGTCATATCTTGCTCTTACAAGATGCCTAATGTTCTGGGTCTCTGCTCTGTCCCTATGAGAATTTACCTGACATTCACAGACATGGGCCTCCCAACTATGCCTGGCTAGTTATGTGAACCTATTTTAACCTGGAGACAGAAGGCCAGAAGACTCCCCTGGTTTCCAAAGCTGACTTGCCTCAGAGACTCAGGAGAGAATGCTCCTTCCCCCACAATCCCAGGCTGAGTGCCAAGCTGCCACGAGAGACCTGGGCTTGGGTCGAGCTCATTTCAGAGTGAGTCAGAACATGAGGGAGTCTTGTTCACACGTGCCCAGCAAGAAGAAAAGCCCCATGGGAGATGCTTTAAGGGCCCTAGTAAGGACTTAGGAGATCTTTCTCCTTTGTCCTAGAAGACAGAGCCCATCAACTTGTGTGCAGGGAAAGGGCTTAGAGATGGCCTGAGATGCTCCCTCCACAATCACGGTCCGTCTCTGTGGAGTGCAGGGTTGGAAGTCATTCACAACAGGCACGAAACCGCTCCTCTAGTCCGTTAGCAACAGATGTACTAAGACAGCACCACCTCCACCCAGGACATCTCTGTGATGTTACCTTAGAAACCAGAAAGAGCAATCTAAGCCACTTGGATTTTTTTCCTAGCACCTGGGAATTAAACTTTTTTTTTCTTTTTTATATGAGCCAATACTTTCATCTTTTCCTTAACCCATACTTCCTCTCCCAGGGCTGCAGTACAGGAAGAATTTAGAGTGAGTGATATAACAGCCTTCAGGGATGTCAAATGGCTTTGACATTTTGTGAATCTGAGCACCCCTTCCCCTTCATCCTTTGAGTCACAGGCCACATTTCTGAGTGGGATAAGGAGCCAGGCAGATGGGGAAAGGTCTGATAAAAGCTTGCTACTCCCTAGATCCTCAGCTCTGGATAATTTTCAGATGGTTATATGAAAACAGGGAAATTTACAAGGGGTCAAGGCTCATGTTCAAGGGGAGGGTCTACATGGACTTGAGTGACAGTACCTCTGTTGGTGACCTAGAATTAGATGCTTTAGGGTTAGAAAGCCAGATAAAATTTAGGATGTCCAGTTAAGCTTGAGTTTCAGATAAACAGTAAGTTTTAGTATAGATATTTCCCATTCAATATTTGAGTTGTATATATTAAGAATTATTTGTTGTTTACCTAAAATTCAAATTTAGCTGGATGTCCTATATTTTCTTTGTTGATTCTGGTGACTCCACCTGGCTGGAAACAAATCCTGGCCTCCTCAGGCTCCTGTGGATGTTATGGTAACACATCTGTACGTAGGAGGCCGGGTACCTAGGGAACTAAGAGTGGTACATGTCAGCGTGGATCTGTATCTTAAGAGGAAGCAATACCTGGGTCAGAGGTCATTTCAATGTTTTTATTTTTTTGTTTTTGAATGATTAACTTTCTGTTGCCAAACATTTCTCAAGTCTTGGAGATTGTTGGAGAATTCCAAAGGCTGTCCCAAAACTTGACCGATTGATCTTTTTAATTAAATTTCCCACTAGGTCATTTGGAAGAATGAGGTAGCAGGGATTCTTTGAGTCGCTGTAGATCTTTCCTCCTTTGTTTACTTCGTTATTTAGAACTATTCTCCTCACACTCCTTTTTTGGTGAGTCTCCAAGGAGATTAAATGTGAAGACAGAAGCTGACCGGGCTCAGGTGTGGTTGGGGAAAAACAAATCAAATCTGAGAAGTTCCAGTGCGCAGGAGTGGGCATCCAGCAAGGGCTCTGAGGGTGTAGCGTGCAAGGGCTTGGAATCAGGGCAAGCTGGCAGCGGCTGGACCAGACCTCGGCAGGTCCAGGGATGGAAACCTCCACACAGCTGGCATTGCGATGTGCGAGGGGAGGTGGCAGGCGAGGGCTGCTCCCCTCAGGCTAAGTCCCAGAGGACTGAGCAGAGAGGGCTGCACTACAGGCCCAGAGCTCTTTGGCTGCCCGGGAATGGTGGTGTCTGGATCTTTCTGTTTAAGAGAGGTTGTCAGGATTAAGTTGTGTTAAGTGTGGGAGGGGAGGAAACAGGCTGGTTGCAGGGTTAGAGCTCTGGCAAATTCTTCCTGGGTGCATAGTAGGACTCGTTCTGTGGAACCAAGTGTTCCTGCAGCACCCAGACAGGTGTCCCCTCGTTTCTTGGCTGCCTTGTCAGGGACTTGTGAGTCCCCACTCTAATTCCTGGGGCATGCATTCCATCTCAGTGAGGGGCTGTGAGAATCAGTGGGGGGGCTGCTTGGCATCACCAGCATCCTGTTCTCCAGACCCGCGCAACATACCTGGCTCCAGATCCTGGGGAACTCGGGTTCGGTGAGATGGAGGGTTCAAGTGGAATCCTCCTGGTTTCCCTGGGCCTCTAACTTACTGACCATTACAGGCACCAGCCAGCTCTCTGCTGACCCTGCCAAGGCATTCCCTTCTTTTTGCCATACCTTTCATTCCCATTTAGCTAAGGGCCATAGGCAAAGTGGCACATATTTTGGCCTTAAGGTTTTTTTGTTTTTGTTTTTGTTTTTTTGTTTTTTTTAGAATCAATTTTATTTAGTTTTTCATGTGGCTTTCATTGCTCTGACACTTCATTTTGTGTGTAATTCTGGGGTTCGAACCCGCATCCTCACACAAGACAGGCAAGCGCTGTAATCGCTGAGCCACAGCTCCAGCCTCAGTTCTTTTAAATCTGTAAAGTTGGTGGCACTTCATCCATCCTTCAGCCTCCAACTGGGACATCATTTCCTTAAGCCTATGCTAATGTCAATTAGTGTTAAGAATCTCTTTGAAAAGGATCTTGGGATTGTCCTGATGTGAAGACCTGGATATACAATCTTTGGGCATGTCGAGAGGTTGCTACACCAAATTATTGATAGTGTGGTACATTGGGTTGCTGGGATAAAGCATGATCTTAAGTGTCCCTGTGCCTCTGTATATCAGGAAGCACTCTTTGTACAGTGAGGGAGAAGGACCCTTTGAGAGGGAGAAGTCTACCCCACTGGTTCTGCATCTCAAGGATGCTGATGGGCGAGCAACGGTGTGGGGTAAGGAGGCAGATTCCCTTCCGTGACCTCAGGAAGGCCCTTGTAGCACATGGTTCTGTGCTAAGTGCATGCAGCTGACCTATACCCATCCACAGAAGCACACTGCCAGGATCAGAAGAGGAAGAAGCAAAGGAAGAGGAATAGTGAAGGAGAAATTAAGAGGAGAGAAGGAGAGTAAAAGAGAAAAGCGCACTGTCATGAGAAGTTTGAAATCTTCCTTTCTCTCCCTTATAATTAGTTGGTGCAGCTGGAGGGGAAGAACTCTGGGTGAGTTGCAACTTGCTGGACTGCAGTCCTCAGGATGCGTTAGACTGGCTCCAGGTGTGGGGGGAAAGCGCCTTCAGATGGCGCTTCCTCCCTCACTGTCTTCTTGCTTTAACTCCCTTCCTGGGAGGGGCTTGTGAAGGGTTGACAACTTTTCGGTGTCCTCAGCCAAGAAGCCTTTTCTCCAGGCAGGCTTGGGGGTACCGGGAAGGGCTTGGTTTCAGCAGGTTTCTCTCTAGCTGTGATTCAGGGGCCAGCTCCTCCGAGGTCTTAGGGGAAGCTGTGGAGAAGGTTCTGAAGGAGGAGGGGATGCAGGCTCCTGCAGGGGCCCCCTGCAGTTTGGTTAGATCCTCTCCAGATTCCAGAACTGCCCTGTGGGCATCTGCTCTCTCTCAGCATTGCAGAGTCCTTGGTTAGCTAGGGGGCAATTTCCTGGTGCCTTGTGTCCCCCAGGCAATGGCCCAGTGGGGAAAAGCAGGGCTTCCAAAGTCAGATAGCTAGATATGAATCCTGCTAACCATCTGCAGCAAGTTATTTCATTTCTCTGTGTTTACTCATCAGGAAAATGGGTATAAAAGTAATAGTTCCTCCATAAGAGGCCAACTCAGCCCAGCCACCTGCACAGAGTTTAGATAGAAGCCTCTGTTTCGTTGCTGTCCTGGGAGATCACCTGGGTTATGTTTGTGGACAGGGCACATCTGCCTTCTTGCTCCACTCAGAGCTAAGTTGCAAGTAGGAAGCACTGAGATCCTGGGTCACCAAGAGCTTCTGGCTGTAAGACTTCTGAAGACCAGAGGCAGGTCCTGGCACAGCTTGAGTACTGTGGCTGGCATTGTTTGTAGCTCAGTAATTGCTTTTCTTCTATGTAGCCAATCAGCATGTCTGGCATGAAGTAAGAGCTTAGCACCTTGCTCTTGTCTCTTGTGAGCAGGGCCAGCCAGGTGAGCAGCAAAGGTTGGGGGTACAGAGATCCTCCAGGGTCATTCGATTGCTCTCTGCTGTGAGGCACTTCTCCCTGCAGGTGAGCCTGGTCAATAATCAGGCCTCTTTTTTATAGAGCGTCTACCAAGATCCAGGCATGCTACATGAAATACCTCTCAACTTCATAGCTGCTGTGCAAGTGAGGAGCACCATTCTGTTTTCAGGGACAATAGTTGGATACATAGTGAATGCGAACTACAAGATCAGACAGATTGTAAGTGCACCTGTTAGGTCTGGAATAAAGAACTGCATAATTCAAAATCCTGCATCCTTCATGCTAATAAAAGTAACTGTCATTAATGGAGGCTTTGCTATGTGGATCATTTTGTTGAAAAAAATTTTATTTTTGGTACTGGAGGTTTTAACACATGGGTTAAACTTTTATCACTGAGATACTTTCCCAACTCTTTTTTTTGTGTTTTTTTTTTTTTTAATTTTGATATAGGGTCTCACTAAGTTGCTTAGGGCCCTGCTGAGGCTGACCTTGAACTTGCAAACCTCCTGTCTCCCAAATCGCTGGGATTATAGGCATGTGCCTCTGTACCTATCTATTTTATTGAAATCTTAACACCCACTAAGAACAGTTCCCTCTCTCTCTCTCTCTCTTTTCTTTTCTTTTTTTTCCTGGTACTGGAGATGGAGTCCAAGACCTCACACATGCTAGACAAGTGATCTACCACTGAGCTGCATCCCCAACCATAGCTGCTCTCTTATAGATGGTGACATTGTACCATGTAAAAGGAAAACTAGACTTTGATTGCATTCCTTAGATCTGGATAGCACTCTCAAGGTGACCTCGTGGGTGAAGTCTGTCTTGCTCTAGCAATAGTCCTTTGCTTACCTACTAGAGTGCCCCACAATCTTAGGCTTCTGTAGCCTGGCCTAGATGCTCTGCAGGATCCTGCCTGTGTCCTGCACTAGACCATAAACTCTCTAGGAGTTGGAACTGTGTCTTATTTATCAGGCATCTAGACTGCCTCAGAGACATTAAACACTTAATAAATGCTTTCTAAGTGAAATTGGTTACCATAATAATAGCTGACATTTATTAATTGCTTGCTGTGTTGGTGTGTAGAATGTGCTGCATGCATTCACCTATGCAATCCTCCGACCAGCAGAGAAACTGAGGCCAGGGGAGGTGAAACTGATTTTCTCAGTGTCATAGTGGCAAGTGGGACAGAAGAACACAAGCTGTCAGTGTCCCTGCCCTTGCTAAAGCTTCCTTCTTTCCCCCTTCTCTCCAGCAACTCAATGTTTCCAGAGGTGGCTTTTCCTAGTGCCCTTCTCTGTCCTTTTCCTAAGGAGAGAAAGCTATTTGCAGAATGCTCACGGTGGAGCAGGACCATTGAGGGTGAGAGGAACCAGCTACCTCTTGTCAAGTCTACACACCTGGCCAGTCAGCTTCAAAATCACTCTCCTGCCCTTTACTTTCCAGCCTCATCTGCATTTGGGTCCAACCCCATTACTTTCACTCAGCTCCAGAGCCTAGAGAATTAGGGCTGTCACCCTTGTCTTACAAGGGGTGGGGATTGTCCTGCAGGAGGTTCAGTAGTGTACCCCTTCCCTTCTCCACCTCCTTGATCCTTTTCCTCCCCATCCAGCCTCTTCCCTAAGCTCCAGGTGTCAATTACGTACTCTGAAAGGATTTACCTCTTGCTGCTATAACAAATTAGTACAAACAGTGGATCAAAATAGAACAAATTTATTCTTTTATTCTGGAGGCCAGAAGTGAGCCTAAAATCAAGGTGTTGACAGGGATGGTTCTTCCTGGAGGCTCCAAGGGAGAATCTGTTCCTTGCTTCTTTCAGTTTAAGCTGTCCATGTCCCTGGGCTTCTTGGCTCCTGGCTGTATCACTTTGCCCTCTGTTTCTGCCATTACATTGCTCTCTCCCCACTGCATCTTTACTGCCTGCCTCTTACAAGGATCCTTGTGATTACACGATTGGGCCCATCTGGGTAATCGCCCAATCCCAAGTCCAAGGTTTCCATCTGCTCAGTTCCATTTGCCATGACAGTAACATAATCACATGGTACAGGGATTAGGACCTGGATGCCTTGGTGAAGGCATTATTCAGCCTACCACAGGGAGGGTTTGTTCTTCTAGAACTGTCCCCCACCGAATTGTCCATCATACCATTAAACAAAGCTACATTGACCACACCAGGCTCCATACCTGGAGCTGGGCTAAGCACTCCATACTCACTGACTCCTTACAATCCTCCTGTGACACTGGCACTATTATTTTTGTTCCTATTTCATAGAACATAGATTTACAGGTCATATAGGGAGTAGTCAAGGACTGGAGATTTGAACCCAGGTCTATGTGGTTCCAAGATCATTCTGTTCAGCATCACACTTTCCCTGCAATGGTAGCCAGCCTCTAAGATGCCCCCAGAGATTCCTTGATCACTTTTTTAGGTAGGCCTTCCCACAGGATCAGGATTGGTCAGTGTGACCAACAGAATCTCATGAAGTAATTGTGGGCAACTTCTGAGGTTAGGTCCAGAGAGTCTCTGTAGCTTCTGCTTTGGTCTCTCACTCTGAGGCCTAGGTGGCCATGTCCTCATGTGTCACAAGTACTGCCAAGCAGCCCTTTGGAGAAGTTCACATAGTGAGGAGCAGAGGCCTCTCACCAACAAGCAGCATCGATTTGCTAGTCACATGGGGAAGCCACTGTGGAACTGGATCCCCAGCCCCAGTCAGACACCCAGGTGACTGTAGACTTGGCTCACCATCTCGACTGCGACACCTGGAGTCCATGCGACCCAGCCAGGGCTCTCCCAAATTTCTATTCTGCAGGAACTGTGAGTTAATAAATGCTTATTTTTGCTTTTAGTCTCTAATTCTTGAAGCAATTGGTTATGCACCTAGACATGACTAATACAAGACCCAAGTTCTACAAATCTGGCAAATTTTGCTCTGAGCTCTGGCTATGCCACAAGAGATGCTAGGCAGGCCTTGGCCCCCTGCAACACACATTTCATTCCAGTAGAGTGACATCTATCCCTGAAGTGCAAAACCCAATGATTCCAGAGCATTCCCCACTCCTGAGCTAATTCCCAGAGAGGACATTTCTAAAAGCATCAATGGATCCTTCATGCCCACAGGGACTCTCTGGAGCCTAGACTCCTTTATCTGGCATCCACATCCCTCCCCCCCAGCTCCTCCTTGCTCCTCAGTGGACCTGGTGCTCTTGGCGGCTACAGTCGCCTCTTGGTCCACTGAAGGTACTGCTATCCTTTTGTCTGTTGCCAGGGAATGAACAGATTCAGAATGGGAATCTGCCTGGAAGCAGGAGCCAGCCTTTGCTGCTTCTACTATGGCACCTCAATTTCGCAACAAGCCATTTTTATAGATAAGGAAACTAAGGTTACATGACTTGCCCAAAGTCCCAGGGGAAGTGAGTGACGGAATCAGTCCTTGGGCCCTGCTCAGCCCTGTGGCTTTGAGTTCAGTATTTTTCCACTATACCATGTTGCATCTGACTCACATTTCTATGGAATCTTACAGTTTTTAAAGCCCTTGCCTTTTGTCATTTTTATTGAGTCTCACAATAATCCAGAGAGATAGGTGGTCATGCAAGAGGCCTCCCAAGGGGGAACACTTGCAAACTGAATGAAAGGAGGCAGCAGGCTATGCATTTATCTAGAGGAGAGGGTCTTTAGGAAGGAACTTCAAGTGTAAGGCCATACGGGGGGAACCTAATTTGTATATTTAAGAAACAGCAAGGAAGTCAGGTAGAAACAGAGTACAGGGAAATTGCCAGGGGCTGGGGCCATCGTAAGATCCTTGGATTATATCCTGGGTGCCTGGGGAAGCTTGGAGCTTTGAGTCAGGGAGTGACAGGGTCTGACTTTTGGGTTAAAAGGATAAGCTGATCTCAAGCTTGACTGTTACAGGCTTATTTTAGCCCGAGGCGAAGCTAGTCTGGTTTAGTAGAGTGGGGTGGGATAGTCCCAAAGGCAGGTCCTGCCTGAGAGGCAGACTTTGCAAACTGTGCCAGGCCAGGCTGGTGGAACCTGCCCGCTCAGGCCTCATCCTGTCGCCAGAACTTCAGCCCAAGACCTCACAGGTGTGCAGGAGCACCAGTTAGCTGACAAAGCAGCCCCCACCTCAAAGCAGAAACCCATAGTAGCTGTTGGCTTGGACTGTGGGATACTAATTTAGCGGCTAGATGTTTGATGTTTCAACCACTCTCAAATGATGTATTTTCTCCTTTAAAAAAAATCCTTCCTCTTTTTCTCCTCATTCCCTCTAATTTCTCCCTAGCTCCTTTTTTTGGATTTTGTTTTGTTTTTACTAATTATACTGTTTCAGTCCCTTTTCTTTCTTCTCTGTCCATTCCCCAGAGATCGTACAGAATGACCTCAAAATCAGAAACATATCAAGGAAAAATGAGCAAGATGAGATCATTGGCCCAGGGAAGCTAACACCCTTGCTTGGAGTCTCACATCTGTGTGGGAAGCCAGGTGGGGTGATTCTCAGGTCCTGCTTGGACACCTCCAACCGTTGCCTCCCGGGAGGCCCTAGAGAATTGCATGTTGGGATAGATCAATGCCAGGCCTGCCCAAAGCAGTCTGGGAATGTGGAAAAGCAGGGCAGCTGGTCCATGCAGAGGATGGGAGAAGGCTCTCAGGGAAGCCTTCGCAGAGGAGGGTAGTCTGAAATAGTTAGGATTTTGAAAGATGAGTAGGATTTTGTCAGACAGAGAGGAGATAGGGTGGGAAGAAAGGACCAAAAGCAAGATGGCTGGGAAAATCCGTGGTGTGTTTGGGTATCAACTATTCAGTTATCCAAAATAAACACCCAAAAGAATTACCTCAAGTGGAAAAATCAGACACATTGGTTATTTGACCCAATCCTGTAGTTTCTATTTTGTTTTTAAGTAACTTCCACTAAACAAACACAATAAATACAGATAATTTTCAGGTAATAAATGAGATTAAATATTTATATTGTGTTCAGGTCAAAGGGTAAAGAAGACCATGGAAGGGAAGGAAGCAGAAGGTTGGGGTCAGGAACAGGGAATTTCCTGTTTAGACATAATGGTGTATGGCCACTTGGAGGCATTTGATCCCTGAGAAGAAAAATACTTGGGAAGCCTGGGTGAAAAGACCCAAACTCTCTACTGGGTTGGAAAGCTACCTCTCAAGTCTCCTATTCTCTTTTCCTAGAAATGGGTCATCGTTAAGAGTATTAAGGTGCAGAGGGATTTGAAAGGAAGAAATTCTGTTTCATCCTAACAATACCTGGTGTTTATACCACAACTTTCTCCCAAGGAGCTCAGATCTCTGTAGGGAAATGATGTCATTAATTCCTTCCAAATTCATCTATTCCTCCCTTATCCTCAAATTATTCCTTCCTATCTCACCCTGGAGAGAAAGAAGGGGCCCTGGTCACAGCTTCTGTGACTTGTGGGTGCTCCAGGGAATCTTTCAGGCTGTTAGACATTGACTTCCAGGACACTGGTATTTTTGCTTTGCTTTAATATCAGGTTCATACTAGGAACACTAGACATCTGTCAGTCTACTTGTCAGTAATGTGGACCTCCTGCCAACCATCTAGGAACAAAGCAGCCTTTCCCTTTTCTCCATCTCTTGAAAACACCATGACCTCCTTTGAAAGTTTACCAGAGCCCAGTACAGTGAGTTCTTCTTGACACCTAACCCAAATCTCTTCATTTGCTGTAGAGCCCTGTTTTTTTGGTGTGGTCTATAGAACAGGTATCTTCTCCTCTCACTTCAAGGACACCCTGAAACTTCCCCTTAACTAGCCTTTTTTTTTTTTTTTTTTTTTTTTTTTGGTGCTGGGGATTGAACCCAGGGCCTCATGTATGCTAGGCAAGAGCTCTAACCATTGAGCTGCACCTCAGTCCTGGTTGGCTTCTGCCTCTTGCAAACAGGAAAGTGAGGCTTAAGCTGGTGGAGAAGGAATTCTTGCACCCAAATGCCAAAAGAGGAGGAAAGTCAACAAATAAATTAATTCTTGCATGCTCACTATGGAGAGCATCTATAAGTCATAAATCAACTACGACAATGTTCCTCTCGTGAAGGTGCTTTGGGGAGAGGGTAAAGCACGTACCTATAAAAAGCAAAACAACTGTGGGCAATATCCTTGATAACCCATGAGCAATATTGCAAGGGAGAGTATAACAAGAAGAGTAATGATTGCTAATTTTATTACACAAGTCCTGTTCTAGTGCTTTCTATTTGTTAACCTATTTCATTCTTCCACTCTCTCTGAGGTAGATTCTGGTTTACTGAAGAAGAAACTTGAATCATGGAGATATTTAAAAAGTTGCCTAAGATTTCAGAGTTGGTAAGTGGAAGAATTCAGGATGTGAACTCAGATGATTTAATACCCGAATAGGAACGATCAAATTCCAACAGGGAGAAAAGGAACGTTTTCTGAGAACAGGACGTGAAGCTGATTTGGACATTTGTAAACAGCTGGGGAGTCTGTTTTGGAGCAGATAGAATGGTTTTGTGTGCTAACCTCTTTATAACTGTGTTTTCTTCAACTTTAATCAAACCAAAGATTGAAACTTTGAACTTCCATGTGGAAATAAGTGACTGGTTCTTGAGTCAGAGTGTGGTGGAGAGGGCTGGGCTTTGGATCACTGTGCGTTCCTGGACAAGTCACTTCCCTGTGAGCTTTGCTCACAGCTAGAAATGAAAAGTTCCTATCGAGCCGCAAACACTGCAGTTTTTATGTCTCTTGGCCAAATAGACACTATAAGACACATAAATTATTCAGCCCATCTCGGACATGCCAAGTGATCAAAAAGTGGGTGTTGATTTGGCCAAGTTGCTGATGAGGTGGGGATACCCCTAGGTGCTGGAGTGAGTGGATGGAAGAGAACATGGGTGGAGGGCCGAGTATGTGCAGGAGGTAGCTGAGGTTACTCCTTCCTGCCCTGCCGAGTGGTCTAAACATCTATGTTGAGAGCTATCCTGAGTCATTGCGTCCTTGAATCACATAGATATGTTCAGTTGCAAGTATCAGAACATTTCTCTGAAATATGCTTACAAAAGAAGGGGTTACTTTAGCTTGTTAAATCTGGAGTGCAACTGAGTGATAGATGTTAGGCCTGGCTCCACCAGAACTCTAGCTCACTGTGATTCTCTGAGCTCTGCCTTTCTCTAAATGTTGGCTTTGTCCTTGTGGTTGGTTTTTCTCTAGGTTGAAAGACAGTGGCCTGTTGCAGACAGCCTGCAGTAGATGCATGTTGCCCCCTCTCCCTAAAGCATCCACTCCCAGGGGAGAGCCATGGTGCACTTGAATTAAGTTTGGGTTATTATTCATCCTTGGATTAATTCTCATGAACATTGATGGGATTATCTGACTGGTTCAGACAAACTGGGACCTGTCTTTGGAGTTGGGGATGGGTCCTACTCTACCATATTGCACTTCACAACAGAGAGGCAATCACACAGCTGTGTGTTAATGCCTCTGTGCATTCAGAGTGTCTCCCCACCAGAAGAGGGCTTGAGGTATTCCCTCCACCTCTTCTCCTTTTCCAGAGTGATCATGCTCTCCTGTGAGCAGTGGAGAGCCCAGACCTCAGGCAGCGTGGTATTCAGAAAAGAAGTTAAATTTGCATTGAGAAGACTGGGATTTGCCCCTCCACCTTGCTCCTTACCAGCTGCATCATTTTGAACACATGTCTGTATTTCTCCATTACTGTTTTCTTGTATCTGAAGAAAAACAATGCTTGCCCTACCTATTTCACAGGGCCCATGTGACAATCAGATGGGAAAATGATTTTCAATTTGGTAAGGACTGAGAAGGACTGCT
>PVKS010024017.1:0-31710 GCA_004027875.1 Aplodontia rufa | reverse complement strand
GCAACTTGATAATATTCTTACCCACTTACATAACCCACATTTAGACAGATTTAGACCTTTTCTGGAAGTTTCTCCCTGGCCCCTCCTCAGTTACCCTTAGCCCTTAAGGTAACCACTCTTCTGACTTCTACAACAGAGATTAATTTTGTCTATCAAGAACACTTCTAAAATGCCCTCAAAGGATGGGTGCCATACCACGCCCTCTGGGGCCCAGCAGCAGGCGGGAAGATTCACCAGAAATGTGGCAGGTACCTGGCTGCTTTTTGCCAGGGAGAGGAGAGCCAGGATCCAAACTGAACTGTCCAGATGCAGATGGGAACCTATGTTCCACCTGCCATGTCCAGTTGTGTAGAGAGTCTGCTCAGGCAGAAACAGCACAGTGTGGCTAATGCCTAAAGGTGAAGAACAGTTGGCACACCTTCCTAAGAAGTGTGGGCTGCAGAGAATGCAGGTACAACCAGAACATGTTGGTGTCCTCTGAACTGCAGGCCCAGCTGTCAAACTGCAATTAGGACCCAGAAGGAAAAGATCAAGTGTTTCAGTGACACCAACACCCAGGAAGAAAAATCTCATCAGAGCCAGAGGCTTCTACCCCTGATAGGCCAGGAAGCCAAACCAACTGATTCCAAACTGGTTACGGAAGGCTGACACCGGTCCCTCTGAACACAGCAATCCCACCTGCAGTACATGACAATATTCTGCTAATCACAAATGATCAATGTGGATGGTGATTTACCTCCAGACTTCAGAAGTGGGTCTGTGGCTTGATTATGCATACCCAGCCCTCTAGAACCCTCTTCCAGTAACAGCTTTGGCTACCAATTGGTTTTTTCCCAATTAGGGACAAGGTTGTTGAGCAGGTCCAAACACGCAAGCACAACTATTCTAAGCAGTGGCCAGCTACAATCCACTGTACAATTAAGCAGGCCAGAAGAGACTCCTCTGCTAAAATTGGTGTGTCAGAAATAGAATTCTTTTTGTGAAAGTCCTCTGCAGTGAGGGTCAGAGAACTCTCAATTATCATTGTTTGGGTGACCCAGAGAATGGAGTTTTGCGTTTTTCCCAGGAGCCTGCACTGTGCAGCAGGTGTACTTCTAAACGTCCTGCCTAGTGACTTTCCAGAAACTTTTTGATCTGCTTGGTAAGAAGACGTGGGGCCGTTCTGTTAGACAATGCCTCCCCAGGCTGGAAGGGAAAGCTCCACGCAGAATCCTAATGGTGTACGTTCCTGGTGGCTGGTGGCCTGTGGAGCTTGGTAGGCATGCCACCTAGTGTTCTCATTCCCAAGGTTGGCACAAAGAGAAATGAAGGGCACTTGCAGCAGCGGGCAGCACTGATGATGGCTTGGGGCCTGTGGTGCCACACGAGTTGGGGGCAACTCCGCCGCAGCTTGATGGATGCCACTTCATTTATTTTTTTTAATCTGGAAGCTGCCACTGAGATTTGTCTGTCCCAGTGCAAAGCACTCTCTTTGTTTTCTTTTTTAAATATATAGCTGAACTTCTGTCTTCTTTGCCATGTTCTTGGAGTGGTTGGAAGACGCAGAGAATAGGCCCTGCTTTCCATTTTGCTTAATGAGATAAAAACTCTTTCAAACAATGGGCATTGGCCAGTTTTCTATTTTCTTAAGTGCTGGTACAAACATCGACAACGTCAGTGAAATCCTTTCTAGGGGCATACGCATGTAGACAAGCGTGTCTGGCATGTGTGTGAGAGAAGGGGATGGAGGGAGAGAGTGATATCCTTATCACTGCATGCTTAATTTCTGGCACTTGTATGCATTCCAATCCAAAGAGTGACATTTGGATTGAAGGGTATATTTATTTTTTATATTATATTTTAATATGTATTACAAGTGCCTGTTTCAAAAGGCTATGATGAGTCATATTTTTCTCTTCAATATATGAAACAATATTTTTTCCAAGAAAAAATGATTGATATTTGTGTTCCCAGAATGATTAATCCAAATAAAATATCACTGTCATCTGATTTTGTTTTATCTGTTTACTGAGCATTTGGATTTGATCTTCTGGATCAGAGAGGTTTGAAATACCACATAATAAGTCATATATATGTGGCAGATAGTAACCTTCTACCTATTATTATTGAAGCTGCATCTACATTTTCCCATCTGTTAATCATGTTGTCTATTGTTGTCATGATTTCTGTTATCACATACAAACATTTCATGTAGTTGCATATTTCTATTTTTTCCTATCTGGATTATCAAGATCTTCCTAACCTCTGGATTTTTTTGCCTTTTATTAGTGCCTCATAGTTGTACACAAGAGTTGGGTTCGTTCTGACAGATTCATAGGAGCACGGGATTTAACTCACCCCATTTCAGACCCTGGTTCTCTATTTTCCCAGTCCTTCTCCCTCCCTCACTTCCCTTCCTCTACTCTGCTTGTCTTTCCTTCCACTCATTTATCTTTAATTGGTGCTTTATAAACTCACACAAAGGGATTCACTGTGAATTCTCTATACATGCACGTAGTGTGGTTTTTGTCAAATTCATTCCACATTTCCTCCCCTTTCCCATCCTTCTCCCCTCCCTATCAATCCCCTTCTCTGCTCTGCTGATCTTTTTTTTATGATATCTGACCTCATCCTTCTTTCCCCTTTACTTTGCTCTAGCTTCTGCATATGAGAGAAAACAGTCCGTCCTTGATTTTCTGAGTCTGACTTACTTTACTTAGCGTGATGTTTTCCATTTTCATCCATTTATTGGTAAATACCATAATTACATTCTTTATGGATGAGTCAGATTCGATTATGTGTACATACACCACATTTTCTTATTCTGTTCAGCTGTTGGTGCACACCTGGGCTGTTTCTATATCTTGACTGTTGTCAGTTGTGCTGCTATAAACATTGATGTGGCTGCATCCCTCTAGTATGCTGATTTTAGTTCTTTTGGATCAATTCTGAGGAGTGGATAGCTGGGTCATACGGTAGCCCCACTCCTAGCTCTTTGAGAAGTTTCCATATTGCTTTCCATAATTTGTAGTTCCACCAACAATGCATAAATGTATCTTTCTCTTCACATCCTCATAGGACTTTATTATTACTTGTGTTGTTGATGAGTGCCATTCTGACTGGAGCAAAATGAAATCTCCGTTCAGTTTTGATTTGCATTTCCCTGATTGCTAGGAATGATGAACAATTTTTTTTCAAATATTTATTGGCCATTGTGTTTCTTCTTTTGAGAAATGTGTGTTAGTTCTTTTGCCCATTTCTTGATTGGATTATTTGCTTTTTCCAACTTCTAGATTTTACATGTACTTGATATCTGTTTTTCTATTGGTGTGAAATTTCCCTTTATATGATGTGAGAGAGGGGCCCAAATTTATTCTTTTGAATAAATGGACTTATCTCATATTACCATTTATTAAATAATAATTTCCTTTGTTGCATCAAACTATGCCTTGGCCAAAATAAAGACCCGTATATTCAAAGATACATTTGCAGTCTCCCCACTGTTTGGTATTATGCGTAACAATGCATGGCCCTCCATGGCATTTTGAGCAGTGTCTGCGTAGAATCTCTTTAGTATGTAGAGAAATAAGTCCAGCCGCAAGCAGCTCATCTTTTCATAATTTTCTTTTCATGGACATTTATTCTTTGATCAAGTCAAAGAACTTTGATATTAGTTTTCCAGTTCTGCTTCCTCCAAAACAGTAACCAGTCTCCCTATTGGTACTTTCACAGGGCTTAACGTTTGACCACATACCCACCTACCCTAAGCTCTCTGCTCAGGGAATTAGAGTTGCACATTTAATTGAGAGTGACAGGTGGCAACGATAGGTTCTAACTGCCACAATATTAGAGAACCCTCCATTCAACTAATTATAAAGTAATATAACACCCATTAGTTGTTTCCAAAATTCAACATTGAGCAAATACCATCAGTAAAATGTGAATGGCAGAGAACACCCACAGCATGGCTACTAGAACAGCCTTTATAAGGGAAATGCTTGGAGTTGGGACAATATGGATATTTACTAAGAGAGGATGTCTTGTCCCAGCTCTCAGGCTGCAGGACTGGAGAAGTGCCTGTCCCATTCCTGGCACACACAGGCAAGGGGCAAGCCTTGCTATGACAGCAGTATGTCACATAATTGCTTGCCACCACCCTGACTCCACCTCCACACTGTGCCCCAGCTGGTGGCCTTAGGCACCAAATCACATTTCCCATGGAGCTCTGTAGGTCACAGGCTGCCTGTAACTGACCTACACAGAGACAGAATTCACCAATACTGATCCTGTTATGTGCACTAAGTAGTCTCTACAATGAGAGATGTGAGACTGATTGAACCTTCATATTATTACTGAATATTAAATAATATTAAATATTAATATAGCAACCTATGGTTGTGCAGGCAGTTGTTTCACATGTATTCCAAAAGAATTGCACAGCTGTATCCTATGTGCATTCGGTAGGTGTTCCTAAAGCTCCTACTACAAGCCTGATGATCTTCTGTGTTCTGGAGATATAATAGATAATTAAAAAGACAAGCACACCTACTTCTTAATATGGGGCTTTACAATTGCGTGGAGAATATAGAAGGTAAATGAAAAGATGTCTATCTAATGTGTGACAGAAACAGCACTTAAGGAAACCCTGAGAAGCCTTCAGGGAAGAGAGTGATAGGAACTGTGCTCAGGTGGAGACGTTGGACGTGGGATGGATTTTGAAGGTGGAATTGACAGAGGCTTGGCATGGCATAGGAGAGAGAGGATAAGAGAACAGTTCCAAAGATGCATAGTTTTGTTACCTATTTAGTTGTATTTGCCCAAGTAACTGAGTAAATACATCATTTACCTGTATTAGAAATACTGGAAGAAGTGCAGATCTGTGTGTGCACACGTTGGGGCTGGGAATTAAGACTTCTAATATGAATGCTTAATTTTGAGAAGCCTAGTGATTTCTATTTGGCTAATACAGAATGATATAAATTGAGATAAATTTCAATTTGGATGTTTTTGTAGTCATTGGCCCTGGAAGAGGTTAAACAGGAATATGGTGGCTCCCTGTTTCGGACACGTGTCATTGCTCTGGCCTCCAGACCTCTTGTGGAATGCTCTGGGTTTTATAGCCTTGGACCTGGTCATGTCCCACTGGACCAGATTCTCCTGCTCCCAGTCCTGGTCCTCAAGAGCAGGTGTTAAATGGGCCTGTGGCTTGCAGCTTACTCCTGGAAGGGGCGTCTTCAGTGGGTGACAGGACAGCATGGGTGGGCACAGGAGGAAGTCATTGCCTCTGCAGTGAGTCCCAGGCGGTGCTCTTGCTTTGGTTTTTACTGCTTTGGTCTCTCCTGGCTTTCTGTTCTCTCTCTAGCCTCAGAGATTCTGTGGAGTCTCAACATCTTTCTAATGTCTAATGCCGTTCCTTTAGCTTCAGGCATCTGCCTTTTCAATTCGTAACACCTATTCAAACGGGCGGATCACACTCAGCCACTGTTATATACACACGTGTATAGTTGGTAAAACACAGGCTATGCCTTAGAATGTTTAAAGTAACTAGTTGGCAAAACTGAACATAGGCAGAATCCGTGATGTGTGTGAAGTATACAATAAGTAGGTAGCAACAGAGGAGACCTGTGATCTTCAACACTGAGATGTCTGAAAGGGCAGGATTTTCCTAATGTGCATGAGGCCCCTGGATCCCAAAAATAAATGAGATGAATTGAAGGAGGGATTATGCAGGGTTCCCTAATCACCATTGGCACATCCTAGTCAGGGAAGACTAGATTTACTCACTCATCCGTGATACCCATTCTGGACCTATGTCTCCTCTGTCCTGAAAACACAGAAGCCAGTCCTGCTCATCAGGCTAATTAAGCAAAAGCTGTCGTCAGGTGGACCTTGTCCCTGTGTCTGTCCTGTAGGAGAAATTGCATGTCATTGTTCCAGGACCCTGTCTGGCTGGGTCTGGAGCAGTGTCAACTCTGGCTCCCCTAAGCACACTGCCAGGCTCGTGTGGCTGAGAGGGATAGTCAGGGCAGGCCTGTCCCCTCTAAGATTCAGTGCAGCTTTTCCGACTTGCTGGCATCTTGTCCTAAATGTGCTTACTTTTCTTATTTCTTTTCTTTTGCCTCTAAAACTATGTTTTAAAATCCGCTTAGAAATCCTTGTGATTTGAGTGTTTTAATTTGGGCTGAGTCTGTGTTCTGCGACCTCTGGGGGAGCTTGCCTGGGCTGGACTGGGAGGCTATCACATCCAAACACACTTTCCACATTATACTTAGGTAGCCAGAGTTGGTTCTGTTACCCAGAACTCTGGCTAATGCACTCTCAGGCTATAGGCTGGAGAATAGTAGAGTTTGAAATAAACTTTCTGTGAAGTCTCTCTCATCCTCAGTGTGGCCTCACAGGGCAGAGCTCCAGCTCCAGAGGTCACAGAATGTCCAAGGCATCTGAAAAGGCCCAGCACTCTCCACTGTAGCCCAGGCTCCTTCTTTATCTGAGAATTTGAAGTAGGAGACAGATGATTAGCCTTCTGTTCAGCTGCTGGGGCCTGTGGTAAGCACTTCTGAACTTGGAAGGACACAGCAACTTTCCATTTGGAGGCTCTGTTTATAAAACTCAGTGGATTCGGATGTGTTCTGCATGAGTGGGACCAGGTGTGTGTGTGAAAAGAACAAGAATACAGAACAAGGGAATGAAGCCCTGACTAGAAGAGAAAAATAAGAAGCGTGCTCAGAACATGGATGTGGGATCAGTTCAAGTCTGGTGAGAGCCTGAATTGACAGTGGTCTGGATTGACTGTGAGATGAAGCCTGCTACCCTGACAAGCGTGGGCCCTTTAAAATACCGCCATTTCTTATTATTGGAAGAACTATATTTTAGCCCCAGCATTAAAGTATATGCATAGAAATTCATATACTAAAAGAGACCATTGAATCCATGGAATTTTAAAACAAATTCTTACCTATGTGTGCACTTGAACCAGAGGTCCCTGCTCATGGCGTGTTTGGGTGGGGGAACGCCAGGGTTGGGGGTTCAGCTGACCCTTATCCCACATGCTGATAATAGAGAAGCCGGTCACTGCAGCTCTGCGTCAGTAAATGCAAGGATGCAGATTTTTACCTGAGTGTTTCCTAGAGGGAAATCATTAGTCTAGGCAGCCCATCACCGGCCCCAAGCATACTTTAAATCATTCAACTCCAACAAGTCTGCGTTCAGACTGACTGTGAACTGCACCCAAAAAGGGTATCTGATTTACTTTTCCCCTGATGGCTCATTACATGTTATTTCTTACTGCTCTCTCCCTATAACGTTCACCTTAGATTATAAAGACTGTGCACGGAGCAGAACATGGTGGCATTTGAAAAGCGACACACAAACCTATAACAGGTCCACTTCCAAGGACAGGTACGGGGACTCTGTCTGGTAGATTGGTGACCATCGTGCTGGCCAGGCGTCTGCACCCATTGTTTCCTTCCATCCTCATAAGAACCTCATAAGGTGACACCGCATTTCCATTTCACAAGTGAGGAAACTTAACTTGAAGTTGAGAACCCACGGAGGTTACCCCCAGAAGGCTGTGACCCCATTCCTCCCCCTGTGGATGAGGATGGCAGGGGGAACAGGAACGTCTAATCCACACAGTACTTGATGACAATAAACAGCATTTGTAGGCCAGACTGTGCCCGAGGCCATGTCAAAACCGTTTAGTCAGATTGTCTTTTTATTGAAAAAAAAGAAAGGCCACATCAAAGCAGCTACCTCAAAATGTCAAGGACCTGCTGCTGCCACCAACATCAAAGGTCACCACCAGGGGGCTTCATAAGTCTTTATGGACTTGTCACTTCAAATTTTTGGTTATTAAAGATCAGTGAACCATCTGACACTAACCATGGTGGAAAAACTGATGATCATAGCTCATCCTGTGGGCGCTGGTTCTCAGACGTGGAGGTTGATGGGGCTGGAGGCTGCACAGTGATCTGGGGCACAGAGTTTGAAGTTTAGGGACAATGCTGGAATAAGGTCAGAGCCCAGGCAGCAGAGGTGACTTTTATAAGACCCTGGGAGCTGGAGGGTGTGGACTAATGAAGAGGGAGCCTTGAAAGCCTGATTCAGGGAAATGTCCAGTGGAATTCCGGGACACGGAGATCCGAGCTTCTCCCCTCACTTTCCCCTCCTTCATCCTCTGTCCCTGCAACTCTCCAGGGCACTTCAGTGCCCAGGACACCCATGTCCCTCCCAGTCTGTTTCTGTCACACTCAGACCCTGGCATAGCTGAGCTCTGTATCCCATGACACCCCTTCTGGACTTCAGTGTGGATGTATGTGTTGGGATCAAAGCTCAGCCCCCAAAGGAATAAATTGCAGGAAGATGTTGCCTTGAGCACCCATCGGCCAGGGAGTGTCCATGTTGATTTTGCTCCTTTGGTAATTTTACTTATGAGTATGGACATGGACTGAGTTCCTAAATAGAAACCTGTCACCCTGGGAAAGGAAAGCACAAAATCCATGAAAAAGAGGGACCAGACTTAAAAGGAGGGCTACACTCATCCAGGCATCATCCCCTGGATTAACTCCTGTTGGTTCTCACCTCCCACCTATGAGCTAGGTACTCCAGGATCCCCATATACAAGAGAGGAACCAAGGAAGAGGGAAAGTAAATAGCTTGGCTCTATCAAGGCTGCTAGTAAGAGCCATGGCTCATTCCAACAGTCTACGTCCAGTGTGGCCTGGGGCCCACCAGATTATGCATGAGGAAGGTGCAAGACTCAGGCAGTCCACAGGCCATGCTTGCAAAGCATATAAAAATCATTTTCAGATGTAGATTAAGTAGCTTAGCCACGAGCGATCTAGGAAAGTTATGAAACACAGGCTGTTCTCTTTTCTCCTAATATCTGCCCCGTTTCCCATCTCTGGGTAACTTGGGGGCCATTTCTGCCCTCTAGCTCACAAGACCCCCAGGCAGCACCCTGTTCAGATACATCACTAATCATGAAGCCAGGTAGCTGGCTGCCTAAGGGAACGGCCTCAGAGCCAGACTTTTGGCCTAGCACACTGCTCTGCTACTCACCGTGTGCCCTTGGGTCAGCTTCCTCACCTCTCTGTGCTTTCGTATTTTCTTCTGTACATGGAGACTACAACAGTGCCGGCCTACAGGTAGAGTTTTTGGAGTTTCTGTGAGAATTAAAAATACTACTGCAGGGGCTGGAGCGGTGGCTCAGTGTTTCTGCGCTTGCTTGGCAGGCACGAGGACCCGGGTTCAGACCCCAGCACCACGTGCACGGCTGAGTGTTGGAGCAGCGAAGGCCATGTGAAAAACTAAATAAAGTTGTTTCTCTCTTTCTCTGTCTCTCTCACTGTCCCTCTCTCTTAAAAAAAAAAAAATACTACTGCATTTAACATGTCTCTAACACGAGTAGAAAGAGCTGGCAAGCTAGCATCGTCATCTCTAATGATTTCACAAATATTTATGGAACATTTTGTACATTTCACTTCCAAATCCATCTCCTCATAGGGTTGATATTGTGAGGAAGAGAAATATAAAGCACACAAGAACACAGACAGGTAAACTGGTTCAGTACTGGGTAAAGCAGAGAATGACGAAGTTATGCTTCAGTTCTGAAGAGCACCAGGCCCTGGGACAGAGGAGTGGACGGGGCGTTATAGACAGCATGCCAAGGGGGCTGCTCTGTGGCAGCAGCTCAGTCCGAGAAGCAGACATCTGCACTTGCAAATGCCCATGGCGCTGCAGCGGAGGCAGGAGGGGCTAACTGGCCTCAGCCACTGGATCCTGCAGTGCATGATAGTCCAGCTAGTTCCCTGTATTACGGATGGGAAGTCTGCAGCACAGAGGGGCTTTCTCAGGGCTGCTCCATCAACTGAGTGTAAGAACAGCACTGTTTCAACCGCTCAGGCAGCTTGTAACCTCCTAAATCTTACGGTCTATTGCAGCCTCTAGTTAAGAATCACTGGCCTAGGTGAGGTTAACACTGGAATCTTTCCCACTAAACTACCCTCTCCCAGGGCATCTTGCTTGAAAATTGTGAAGAGGCTGGTGAATCTGAGCGGATTCACGCTGTTGCTCCCAGCCCACTCCGGGCTTCTTCCGGCACACCACCTGTTTCCACATCACTGTCCCTATAGCGTGATCTTGGAGATTCCTCAACTGGAATGCCAGGCACCTGTCCGGCGACTGTCCAGGTGCCATCAGGTTAGGACATTAGAAGCTCTCACAGAACCCACCCTTGGTACGTCGTTGGATCCTCCCATACCTAACACAGAATCCTTCAAACTGGTGAAACGGATGAATGACACTTATTTTCTAATGTACGTCCTTACTGGCTGATTCATATGCCTTCCCCATTAAACATTGGGAACTTTGTGATAAATTTGATTTAAACAAAGCCCTAGAGGTTCACTCGGGTCTCTTCTCTTAGAAAGCTCCCAGCAGCCTGGGTATTAGCATTTGGTTTTTCTTGTCTCCTGTGGACCTGCGTGAACGACACAAGATCAGCACAGAAGTCGTGTCACCAAAGTTGTCTTCACCTTGATCGTGACCAGCATCTAAAGAGGCTTCGTAATGGCCGTGGAGGTAGAGGCCAGGCTCATTAGTCATGGGTTCAGGAGTCTGTCTTTACAAATGCCCGTTATCTAGTTTTTGAGGGAGGCGTAACCTGCTACACTTTTAATGTTTTCCAAGATCACAGCAGGTTTTGTTAGGGAAATATAAGTGTCTCTTCCAAATTGTTCGTTAATAACGTACTCTGTCTTCCTTTCCTGTATTTGTTCTATTTGTTTCGGCTTTGGTTTTTTGGACAGAGAAGCATCACATTCATATTAAAGTGAAAAGTAGCACGTGGCTGCAGAGAGCCACAGCGCGGGGAGCGCTGTTCTGGTGAACCTGCTTTTTAATTGGAGCCTATGGGAAGGCGCCTTTCCGCAGCAGCCCCGGTTGTACAGGGATCTTAACACTGGAGCGTGAATTGCTCTCTCATTTTCCTCCACCTTCTTCCCCAGAGCAGATATAAGTAAAGAAGTAATGAAACAGTCAGGAAAGTGAAACTTTCATCCCCTCCTGCACTCACCTTTGAAGGTCATAGATGTACACAGCGAAGGCACAAGTGGACAGGGGACGTTGGATGGACATGGTGACCAGCGCCGTAGGAACCCGGTGGCTCCCAGGGAAGCGACACTCCCAGGGATGATCTGGGCAGCCAGGCGGGAGATCCCTTCCCTTCCTGAGTCATCCTGCTGGACAGAGCTTCCCCAGCACGCTTAACTGTGCCCTGGCATCATGGTGTCCTCCCCCTGTTTCTTTGCTCTTATGCCCATGCCCTCCTAGGTCCCAGGAGATGTTGTGACAGTGATAAAGCTCAGGAAGCCTCTTACCTAACGCAGGCGAGAAGATCACAGAACAGTTAGTAGACACTCCACCAGAGTCATCTCGTCGGGAACCAGTGCACACAGCAGCCCAGTCGCTGGAATTGCTGCGTGCCTGAGGACCTGAGGCTGCCGCGTCTTTTGTCTACAGAGGAGCTTTGAAATTAAACATTTAAATCTCACTTCTACTCCAGTGTCTCGCCATATATCTTTATCCAGTGGGGCCTCTCTGATCAGCTACACCATACTTGTGATATCGCAAAATGAAAGAAAATGTGCATACATTGTGCTTGTGTCTGAGCATTCCAGAAGTCCTGAGGGGTTGTTATTTTTTACATAAAGAGATATAATTTTAATATTTGCTCTTTGTTGAAGAACCTTAAGTTACTTTTAATATTACTGTATGAAATCCCAGAAACAAGCAGTTAATTGATAAATAAGTTTTCCTCATGATTAATAACTATAGAATCTTGAAACAAATGAGAACAGAGAAATAATGGTCTAGTCCTTTCATTAAGCTTCTGAAAAAAACTGAGGCATAGAAATGTTGAGTTACTTACCCATAGTTGTTCCACTAGAAATAAACAAACACAACACAAGATAGAGGTGGGCATTGTCCTACAATTCTGTCTCTGAAGTCAGTCTCCTTTCTGATCTATAAATTTTAATTTAGATACTATAAAGTTTAGGCAAATAAGATTTTACCAAAATCTGAATTATCAGATCAATAAAATGGACGTAAGTTTTTAAAACTTTTTGATGATGTTCATTCATTCATTGCTATTTTACAGGTTATCTTGGCGATCAGGAAATCTTTGAATACTGAAGTCTAAAATTTATAAAATCTTACTTTTGACTATCTAAAATGTCTTCTTATTGAACTTCACCACCAGCTAAAGTAGCTCATTAAGTTCATCAGAGAAACATAAATATGGAAAGTACAGCATTTTAGGTATTTTGAGAGCAAAGGAGAGATGAATAAGTGATCATTCCCCTTGGCCTGCTCTGCACCAGCCCAGGCAGTGACTGCCTCAGGCCCTGTGAGTCTCAAGTAAGACCTTCAGAGGGTGGGCCTGGAAGTCACTCTTCTCCAGATGGGAGGGAAACAAATCAAGGACAAAAGGAGAGTCAACACTCCTAGTAAGAAATCCCCACCAACAAAGAGGGACACGCCCCATCGTTTCCTGCCTCCATCCTGGGGGTAGGAATCCTGCCATCCCTGCTGTGTGCTTTCCAAGGGACTGGGTCCCCAGTTCTCAGCACTGGGCTTGGACACCATGGGTTGCCCTGTCCTCAGGTATCTGCCTGTGCAATGTATGGTGGAGATGAGACTTGAGAATCCGATGGCCAGAGAAACTTCCAAGAAAATAGAAAGTCACATTTGAATGTTGGGCATGAACGAGCTTTTTAATCTTATTTCGTTGTTGTTGTTGTTGTTCTTGTTTGGGGGATCCTTCAAATAAATGTAGCATGTCCATAGATGCACATGTACTCTTTTGTGTGTAGTTCTGATACTCTCTAGGAATATTGATACCAATATTCCTAGTTTTCACTGCATATTTGTAGTGCAGAATTATTATTATTTAAATTATTTTAAGATTGTCTTACAAAGTTCCAGTAACTTGAATTAGTTGACAAATGAAAGCTTATTGATGACTTTCAAGTAACAAGTATCAGTTTCCTGTTTACCTTTCCATGCAGAATGAGCGTCCTTCGGATTTAGATCATCTCTGCTAACATGTGATGAAGTCAGCCTTAGGGAGAAGAGAGGATGCTCACGTTACTTGCTAGTCTCCTGGTCTCTGAAATATCACTATCATTGACATATTTCTTCTTTTCCCATCACACATTTTGTTCCCCAAATGCTGCTTTGATTTTTATTTATTTGTTTGTTTGTTTGTTTTTGCAAAAGAATTAGAATTGCAGGTGCAATACCTCAATTTACCTCGCAAATTGCCTTTGGAATTTTAAACCAATTTGTATATAGACAAATTCTACATACAACACAAAGATTACAAGTAAATTTTCATGTAGCCAGTTTGAACTCCAAACTTGTTTCTTCTAATTTCTATTCATGAAGTACCAGGCAAGAAAAATAAATAACAACATATTGCCTTTGGATTTTAATAGGAGTACCCAACTTTAAGATCACCAACTCATTTTCCAGCTTACACCTAAAATAAAGCATTCTCACTTGCTATGAGAAAAGCATAATAGTTTATGCAGCTATTTTTCAAGTCAACATACATGATTTCTTAGAGATGAGGAAAGAAAGAAATTTGTCTTACAGAGATATGTGCCTCTTTTTGTCAATGCGATGGAAAACACTTTCTCCTCAGACTGATACTATAATTTGACTTGCTCTCACTATCATTGCCCTTGAATTTCACTAATAGCAAGCACAGATTGCCCCAACCTTTGAACATATTTTATCTTCAAAGATGTCCTTTCATTTTTACACATCTCAATAAAAGTCATTTGAACAAGTGAAAAAATATTTTTATTTAATAATCCTTCTACCTAAAATGAAAGAGTTCTATTAATATTCTTGTTTTAAGTACATTTTGTATCTCATGCAAATAGTCATAGCAAGATCATGAAAAATAAAATATGGTAATGAGTGGAATCAATAAGTACAAGTTGTTGATTGGTTGGCTGTTAAGGTCTTCTGCCAGCCTCAAAGTCCAGCCAGATCTGTAGTGGGATTCAATTCCTTCCCCCAAATTTGCACAATGCTGGCACAATCTCTGCCATCTCTTACGAGCAGTGGCTTCCATACATTTCTCACTACCATGGGAAGTATTTCATCTTACTTATCCTAAATTTACTTGTATTTTAGAATTGGCACATAAGCCAAAGCTCACTTTGTCCAAGATGCTGATTATTTTGTGGAAATTAATTTCTTTCCTCTATCCATACAGTCAAATCTTTAATTTTACTTCGGTTATAATTACTAAACAGTCACTAATTCCATTAGCTCTTCTTGACCTTTGCCAAGCAATGATAAAAACAATCAAAAATGTTTAAATAGCATTTGTGATGAAGTAGGTCCTCCTGGGAAGACCAGGCACAGAGGGAGGAGCCAGCGTCAAATAGTTTTGTTGTTGTTGTTGTTTGTTTGCTTTTGTTTTTGCTTTTGGTGCTGGGCTTTGAACCCAGGGCCTTGCACATGCTAAGCAAGTGCTCTACCATCGAGCCATATCCCAGCCCTCAAGGTCAAATAGGAAGCAGAGGTCAGGGCAAGACAGATCCAGGCATCCTGGTACAGGTGTCTAAGTTCTAATTGCTGGACAGCTGGCATAGCTCAGCAGTTGCCAACACTCTTGAAAACTTTAAACATGTCTGAAACCCTCTTCATAATGGGCTACACTTTGGTGATGGCTTTGACAGAAGCAGTTTATTGGGAGTCTGTAGACACTTTCAGATCCCCTGTCTCCATCACAACAGATATTTTGGAGCTCTCATTTTATAGAGGTAATTTTTTAAAGATTTCTAAATTTTTGAACTTCTCAAAATTGTCAAAATTCTTATATTGGACAAAGCTAAAACCAGGTGTTAAGACAGTTAAAGGGTTAAGGAAAAGAGTCAATATTTTGATCCCTGCCCTGTTTGGTCATCCAAAATTCAAGGGACAATGGAACTTCTTTACAGACTTGACAACTCTTAAATCCCATGACCTCCCAATCAGGGAGATCAGGTGACCTTAGGGAAGAGAAAGCCAACCAGTGAACATTCTGCAGGGGATGATCATCCATGGCAGTGTCCCTGATGCTTCCAAGCAAAGCCAAATATGGTCAGCAAGACTCTGATCTATCCTGGCAGATGGCACAACTGATAGAAGAGCCAAGAGGCTCTTCTATGACCCTCACAATCTCAGCTGACTTATAGCAATAGATAGGAACAAGATTAATTTTGATCAAGTTGGTCTTAAACACCTGGCAGGAGAGTATAACCAAAACTCAGTCCTACATGAACGTTTACCAACAAAGGCAATGGATTTTTTTCCTAAATGCCTTCTTTAGAGGGGTTTCCCCTAATCTAATTTGCTCAGAATCCCCTCCCTAGGATGAAACAGGCCATTTTGAATCATTGTCTAAAGGGTACTGTGGCCAGGCCACAGTAGGAAAAAAGGCCAGCCGCTTACAGTGTAGGTCTCAGGGAAGTTCTAATTTGGCAAAGTTAATATAGAGACAGCCCAAAGGAGTTTGGGGGTCCAGTGAGGATTTAGCATTTCCCATGACCTTCACAGGCAATCTGGAGGGTGGCCAGGAGCAAAGGAGGTGTCCCAAATTTTGACCAAGGCTACCCAAACAGAGGAAGGGTGGTCAGATGTGGGTAGAGCATCTCCAAAACCCACTGGGACCCAAAGGAAATGGCGGGGATCTGGCATACACCCATGACTTACAGATCCCTTCAATGGAAGATGCCAGCGGAAGGCCAAGGGAAAGGGAGGAACTTACCCTACTCCTGTCCAACCGGATGAGGGGAAAGGGTAGTGCAGGAAGATCATAGTTCCTATGTACATAGAGAGGGTGGACCTCAATTCTGGCATGGAGAGATCACAATCCCACTTGGGTTCCTGTACCAGATGTAAAAAATAAGAAAAATATCAGAATGCATGGGTGTAAATTCAGGCACAGATGTTCATTGGAATTTGCTGCTCTGGGGCCAAATTCTCCTGTACTGCCATAGTGAGGGCAGGCAAGGAAAGTGATGGCGGGCAGGGGAAATGGCGTGCAGGAGAAATGGAACTGGACCATGGCTGGGAAGCTGCTTATATCTATTGGAGCTTGTCTGCCAGTGTCTTGATTGGCCGTTCTTTTCACAGGCAAGCTACCTGACGCCCTGCCCCTTAGCCAGCCACCATGGCCTCGTGACTGAAGCCACGCCCCAGCCAGTGGCTGTGGAGAAACCTAACATCGAACAGTAAAACAGTTTAACAACTATTTACAAAGAATTTAAATTGTGTTATGAATTAAAAGCAATCTAGTGATGATTAAAAATATATGGGGGGGCTGCCATGGTGGCTTAGCAGTTACAGGCTTGCCTGCCATGCACAAGGACATGGGTTTGAACCCGAGCTCCATGTACACAATGACATGTCGGAGTAATGAAAGCCACGTGAAAAACTAAATAAAATTGATTCTCTCTTTATCTCTCTCTCACTGTCCCTCTCTCTCTTTAAAAATATATATATGGGAAGTTGCATTTGGATTATGTGCAGCTACTCAGCCGTTTTATAAGGGACTTGAGTGTCCACAGGTTTTGGTGTCCAGGGGTGTCCTGGAACAGTTCCTCAGAGATGCTGAGGGATAGATGTATTTGCTTTGTTAGCTAAATAACCACTTGTCTGTGCATCTCTGCCACTTAGGAGTCCTTACTTTATGCATTTTGAAGTGAGTTTTAAGGTGAGTTGGAGACATGAATACACTTTGCCTCTAAATACTTCAGTATAGACACTGTTACCTAGAGTTTAATACTTATATATACTTAACTTTTTAGGGTGTATTTATTTTATTAAAGAGAGAGGGATAGTGAGAGAGAAAGAAAGGAGAGAATCAATTTTTTATTTAGTTTTTCATGTGGCCTTCGTTGCACTGATACTCCATTGTGTGCTGGGGTTTGAATTCACGTATTCACACACGCCAGGCAAGCGCTGTAACTGCTGAGATACTGCTCCAGCCGCTAGGGTTTTTTTTTTTTTAATTCAGTGGAATGTTATGAGTTATGGCAAAGACATAAATCTGTACATCCTAAACCCCTATCATGATTTATAGCCTTTCCATCTCTTACAGAGGCCTAGTCAGCTGCTAACCCTCCATTCAGAGTGAGTAAAAACTCTTAAGTTTTCCTACCATAGATAATTTTGCCTACGTTAGAATTTAATTTAAATAGCATAAGTAATCTGTACACTTTAGTTTAAGGCTTTTCTCAGAAAAACATGTTTGAAGCTTATCCATGTTGTTTGTAGTTAAAAGTTTATTCCTTTTTATGGCTGAGTAATATTCCAGTCTCCACTGATAGACACCTGGGCTGCCTCTAGCCTTTTGTTATCGTGAATAAAGTGGCTATAAATGTTTATTGTGTCAATCACTTTGGGACATATGTTTTTATTTCTCTTGAGTTAATGCCTAGCAGTGGAATTTCAGGACTGATTGAGACTTTGTTTTCAATTTTATAACAAAGGCCAGATGTCTTTCCAGGGAGACTGTACGGGATGTGTGCTGTTATGGTTTGGGTATGAGCTGTGGCCTGCCTGGTGGATTACTCCACTTGATGGAGTAACGATTTGGGTGGATTACTGGGTGGCATAGGCAGGTGGGGTGTGGCTACCCTGGCGGGTCACTAGGGTCATGCCCTTGGTTTGCATTTTGTGCCCTTTACACACTCTCTCTGCTTCCTGGCTGCCTTGAGCGGGCTGCTCTTCCCTACACCTTCCACCGTGATGTGCTGCCTCACCTGGGGCCCAGAGCCGTGGAGTCAGCCGTGGACTGAACCTCTAAAACCACGGGGCAAAGTGAACTTTTCCTCCTCTAAGATATCCTTGTTGGGTCTTTTGGTCACAGCCACGAAAGCTGACTATCACTCTCAGAAAACGTGAGTGCTCCAGTGACCAACAGCCTGTCACCCGGTTCTGGTGCCTGTGTGGTGGTGTTTGTTAAATTGATTCTTATGGTGCCCTACAAGTCTACATCACAGTGGATTCAAAACTGAATTCCACAGTTGGGAGCCGGGTTTGTCATGCATGTGATGCATTTGGTCAATCTCACTCCCCAGGGCTTCTCGCTTCCCTACCCTGCTCCCTCCTCGATCCCCATGCTCTGCTCTCCGGATCTTCCTCCTGTCATCACCACCATCCTCATTTCAATTAGGGCTTCATAATATATACGCAGGACTTAGGAGGGAATACTCATACATGCACATAGTGTAACTTGGTGGACTTTGCTCTCCGTGCTTCCTGTGACCTCCCCTCCTCCACCCTTCTCAATACCTTTCCTCTACCATATTGGTCTTCCAATATGTAAGATCGGCTCTGTCTATTCCATTCTCTCTCTCTCCCTGTCTTTGTCTCTGTCTCTCTCTCTCATTTCTGTATATTTCAGAAAATATTCAACCCTTGACTTTCTGAGTCTGGCTTATTCACTTACCATGACGTTCTCCATTTCCATCCATTTTCTAGTAAATGATGTAATCTCGTTGCCATTCATCTGTAGATGGGCACCTGGGCTGGTTCCATGCCTTGACTGTTGTGAATCGTGCTGCTGGTAACAGGTCTGCCTGTGTCATTGTAGTATATGGGCTTTAGTTCTTTTAGATAAATATCAAGGAGAGAGATAGCTGGGTCACGTGGTAGTTCCACTCCGTCTTTTGAAATGTCCCTATACTGCTTTCCAAAAGCGTCTGTACTAATTTCAGTCACACCAACAACATGGAAGTGTACCCTTGGCCCACACCTCACGGCAATCATTGCTGTTTATATTCTTAATGATTGCCGTTCTAACAGCAGCGAGCTGGAATCTCAGTGCAGCTTGATTTGTGCAGTGCTGTTTCATTTGCATTACTGATGTTGTTATGCACTTTGTCATATATTAATTGATGATTCTTTTTTTCTCTTCTATATCATTTCTGTCCCCACATTTTGCTCATTTTTAATTTATGTGCATTAGGAATTACATATACTGAATCCATGGTATGTATGTGTTAGACAACATTACTTTATGAAATATGTGTTTGTGACTCCACTTGCAGTCAGTCTAGAGGGTAGCAGTTCATTTTCTTAATATTGTCTTTGGAAGAGCAAATGCTATTACAGTTGGGGGGCCTGTTACTTTTTATAAGGCATTATACTCTCTGTCAAAGAAACCTTCACCTAATCCCAAGTTTTGGAATACTCTCCCTGGGTTTATTTCTGGAAGATTGATGGGGGTTTTTTTTCACATTCAGGTGTAAGATCCAACTTTAATTTCAGTGGGTTAGCTTTGAAAATGTGTGTGAATACGCGCTTGTAAGCATCCCTTTGGATGACTTCAGTTCCTTTGTAGAAAAATAACTGGCCATAAATGCTAGAAATGTTCTATGTTCAGGATTCAAAATAACTATTGTTTGTAGATGCAGACAAAATGGACATGTCATTTGTAGTAATTGGCCACTTTGGTTTGGACATGGTATATTTAGTAGATTTTCCAGAATCTTTAATATAAAATCTGGAATTCCTAGAATAGGTATGCATTTCATGAAAAATACTCAGTTTCCAATATTATATGTAAAAATTAGTGTTACCATTTTTCAGAGAGAAAAAAACTCTCCAAAGTGGAAGTGAAGTGGGTAGAAAATTATAAATGGCACTTAGACTTTTAACACTGTTTGATAACTCATAAGCCTTTCTGCTGTGCTTCATTGTAGGAAATATTTCAATATAAATACAATTTCTAGATTCCAAATGGTGACACTTTTTAAAAGTTTCTTTTCCTCTATAAGAAAATTCCAGAGTTACAAATAGATTAAGGCAGTCCCATGCATAACATTTGTACCCTACACATCAAGAGTGAAAAGATTGGCTGTTGAATATATATTTTGATAAACGATAATTAGTAAGTTCTTTTGGCTACTGTATAATAGCAAGCTTTACATTTCTACTTGATTTGACCCAGCCTTTCAACACCTGCATTTCCATGCTTCACCCAATGCCTCACCCACCTTACGTGGGCACACCTTCTCAACTTCCTATGGTAGCTTATTCCTCTTCAAATGCCACGTCACGTAAAACAGCTCTGCCCTCAGTGCCATTTCATTTTCACATGAGTGCATTGTTCCATGCTAGTGGGGCTGTGCTTGGGGCACTGGGGCTGCTTTAGTTAGAGTGCAGAGTGCTTGCTGGTGGGTGCGGGAGCAGACACCCTGGGCACCCTTTGAGCTGGAGGATCACTGCATAGGGATACACTGGGGGTGCGGGAGCAGACACCCTGGGCCCCCTGCGAGCTGGAGGATCCTGCAGAGGGATACAAATGTGCTAAGCGTCCCCTCACTTTCACTCCTGCTCCCACCTGACAGTGTGACTGGTCTGAACTTTGGTTTATAGAGGCATCACGCTGCTTTATGAGGCTGCTCAGTGTGGCACAATGTGTTGTGATCCTTCCCAGATAATTGTTCGGTTTAAAACTATTTTTTAAAGGACTGATCGTCTGGCTGTCCCCGCATCGTCAGTGGGGCTGTTGTGCGTGCCTTTCCTTTCTCACCTCTGGAAAGCTCAGCCTGCTTTTCTCATTTCTCCGTTTCTTCTGTAGCTAGGAGTCTGTGCACATGTCATAATTTGTTTTTTATATCTCCTCGTATATGTGGATTTTCAGTCTGTCATTTTGGCCAAAATGAAGTAGCATGCTACACAGATTAAAGGCCACAACCATTAGAGAAATGCTGTAGGGCTTGGTGGCAGGTTTCACAAATGCACGATTACATTTGATTAATTAGAAAGAATGATAAACAGCATTGTTTATAGAGATAATGTGTTTATTGTGTTCCTTTCTTAAAATAAATGCAGTTTAATAGGTAAAGTGTTCTATTATTCCTCTCCTTGACACAGCCACTATGTTGATAGCTCTTCTGCCTAAGAGGTAGTAGGACATACGCAGAGACTTAGAGACATTGTGCTCAGAGTTGAGACTTGCAAAGCATATTGAGAAATTTTATGTTGGCCTTTACTCATGAAATAAGAGATTACAAATGAGTATTAATACCTCAGAGGAGCTGCAATGTCTCATCATTGTGAACTGTAGGGTTCACCGAGAATCCTTTGTGCGCTTGCTTGTTTTGTGTTTTTCTGTTAGGTAGAAAAGTTTAATGGAGGTAAAACATTCCAGATTATGCTTCAGTCCCAGTTGTTAAATTAGTGAGTTTTAAATAAAATTTCATTCCTCTAAAAACTAAAATTTCTCATTTATCTTTGAGAAGGTCTTCTGGACATCACAGGGCTAAGGTTACCCAAGAGGTAAAACTCCCCTGGATTCAATCCCCAGTACAACAAATGCATGAATCACCCCCCACTTTTCTATTAGTAGCCTAGAAAATGGTCTAAAATTTTTTACTGCAATTAGAAAGAGCACATTTTCAGCTGTAGTTTGGCAGAATGTTATAAATATCAATTAGATCAAGTCAATGAATGACTTTGTTCGAATCTTCTGTATCCTTACTAATTGTTTTGCCTACGTGTTCTGTGAAAGATTGACAGAGGTGTGTTAAAATCTCCAACTATAATTGTGGATTTGTATCTTGAAGTTTTTAGTGTTTATCTCATGGCTTTGAAAACTTTATTAGGTGCTTCTTAAATACTTATGTTCATTAAATCCTCTTGATAAATGAATGTATTTATCAAAGTGAAATTATTTCATTTGTCTTTAGTAATACTCTTTACTAGAAATTTACTTTGTCTACTATTAACATTAGGCCTCTTTTTGTGAATCTCAACATATTTTTTATATATTTTTAAAGTTATTTGTATCTCTATATTTAATCTGATTCTTATAGACAATGTATAGGTGGTTCTTGCTTTTTTTCACTTTTTATAATAACCTCTTCTTTTTAATTGATGTAGTTATGATAAATCTGCTATTTGGTTTCTATTTCTCCATTCTGTTCATATACTCATTTTCATCTTTATCCTCTTGGCATTCCATTTTATCTCTTTTGTTTCCTTATTTATTTCTCTCTCTCTCTGAATATTGTTTTTATTTTTAAGCCTTGAGGTTTACAATATACAGGTTTAATGTATTAGTTTAGCTTCAAATGATATACTCTTTCATGTATAAGAATCTAATGTACAGTATACTTCACTTTCTTTTTATTAACTTTTGTGGTGTTCTCATATTTTACTTTTCCACGTTTTCTGTTTCATAATGCAGTATTAATTTGCTTTAAACTATTATCCTCTTAAGAAATTAAAACTTACTTAGATTGTCAAGAAAGCAAATCCATTTACAATAGCTACATAAATATATAACACCTAGGAATAAATTTAATCAAAGAGGTGAAAGATCTTTATAGTGAAAATTATAAAACTTTGATGAATGAAATTGAAGAGTACACAAAAACATGGAAAGACATACTATGTTCAACATTTGGAATAACTGATATATTCAACCTGTTTATACTGCCCAAAGACACTTACTGATTCAGTGCAATCCCTATCAAAATATCAATGGCATTCTTCACGGAACTAGAAAAAATTCTAAAATATATTGAAACCACTCATGTACACACACAAAACTAAATAGTCACAGCCATCTTGAGCATATAGAATATAACAGGAGACATCATACTACTGGAGTTCAAAACATACTACAAAGCTGTAGTAATCAAGATGACAAGGTATTTTGGCATAAAAGCAGACACACAGACCAATGTAACAGAAGAGAGAGCCTGGAAAGAAGTAAGCCCTCTTATGTATGGCCAACTGACTTTGAACACTTGCATTATAGCAAAGGGTGATGGAAAATCGGATATCACGTGCAGAAGAATGAAGCTAGAACTCTTTTTCACCAGTTACAAAAATCAACCCAAAATGGAATACTTACCTGTCACACCTGAAACCATGAAAATACTAGAAGAAATCATAGGGGAAGTGCTTCAGGACTTTGGAATGGGCATGGATTTTTTGAGGTGAGACCCCAAAAGCATAGGAAGCAAAAGCAAAAGTAGATAAATGAGATTACATACCCCAAATCAACAGAAGGCTAAGACAGTCTAGACAATGGAAAAAAATTTTATTTGCATATATAAAATATTTTCATAATATTTTATTGTATATTTTTATATATGGAAGCTCGAAAATACAATAGCAAAAGACAATCAATCTGCTTTTAAAATGGACAATGAATCTAAATAGACACTTCTCAAAAGAAGACATACAAATATCCAACAGGTACCTTAAAAAAATGTTGGACACCAGAGCTGGAGTGGTGGCTCAGCAGTCATAGTACTTGCCTGGCATGCACAAAGACCCAAGTTAAAACCACAGCACTGCTATACACAACTAAGTGTCAGAAAAACAAAGGTCAGATGGAAAAATAAATAAAATTGGTTCCCTTTTTTCTCCCTATCTCTCCGTCTCCTTCTCTCTCTCTTTAAAAAAAAAAGGTTGAACATCGTTAACCATCAGGGAAATGCAAGTCAAAACCACAATGAGGTGTTGCTTAATTGCAATGCTAATGGGTATTTTCAGAAAACCTGAAAACAAGCTAGTATTTGTGAGGATGTGGAGAAACTGAATTCTTCATACACTATTGGTGAGAATGTGGAGTAGTAGAACCACAACGGAAATGAATATGGGGGATCCTCAAAAATTCAGTCAGAAATATGCTAAGACTCAGCAGACCCTCTACTGAGTGCAAAGGAAATGAGATCAAATTGTTGGGGAGACACCTGCACCCCACACCCATTGCAGGACCATTCACAATAGTCAGGAAATGGAAAGAATCCAAGCATCCATCAGCTTATGAATGGATGGAGAAAAATGTGCCTAAACACAGTGGATTGTTATGATTCAACCATCAGAAACAATGAAATCCTGCCATTTGTAGCAAAGGGCACAGAGTTAGAGATCATCACATTAAATTAAAGTAAGTCAGGCACAGACAAACGAAGCACGATCTCTCATGTGGAGGTCTCCTAGAAGGGGAGAGTAGACTGGTGCTTACCAGAGGCTGGGGAGAGCAGTTTGTGGGGGAGATGGAAAGAGGTTGATCAATGGCTGCTGAGTTACAGTTTAATAGGAGCATGGTGACTATAGATAATAATGTCGTGTGTATTTCAAAAACCTTCCAGTAAGGATTTGGAAAGTCTGTGCCATTTAGGAATAATAATGATCAGGGAGGTAAATTTATTTACCCTGGTTTAAACATTATGCAATGTATACATGTGTCAAACTTTACATTTTATGCCATTAATATGTGCATTTTATGTCTTTATGTATTACTTGAAATGTTTTAAATAAAAAGTAATTTATTGAAATAATTTGCATCATAAAAAAAGCATTAATGCTTATTCTTGGAGCTGTTGTTCATTCCCTTGTTGGTTTTCAGATTTCCTTCAGATAGGAACCTCACTGTCATATACATTCAGCTCTACTGGGTCTGAAAGGTCTCTATTTCAAAGTTTTGAAAATTGTTTTGCTTGGTAAAAACATAGGTTGCAAATGTTCTTTCAGTAATTTAAAGACATGGCCCCAAAGTCTTCAAGCTGATGGGAAATCTGCTGTCATATTTATCTTGTGCCTCTAAATATAGCATGTTTTTTATGTCTGACTCTTCTGAAGATTTTGTCTGTATCGCTGACTTTGAGCAATTTGATTGTTATGTTCCTTTGAATCATTTTCTTCATATTTCTTGTGCTTCTAGTTCATTGTTTATAGTTTTCCTAAGCTGTATTTATAGTTCTGTGTTTATAGTTTTCCTAAACTTCAAAAAAATGTTGGTCATATTTCTTCAAATATATATGTTTTTACCCCTTTTTCCCTTTTTATCATTATGTATATTTATACACATACATACATAAATATATTGCTCTGTCTGATTTTTTTTTTCTGCTAGTAGCATCTCCGAGTTTCATTTTGGATAGTTCTCCTTGTTTAGTCTTCCAGGTTTCTAGGCATTTATTTGGTAATGTCTAGTCTCCTGTCAATCCCAACCTGCACAGTTTCCCTCTCAGACATTATACATTGTCAGTAGAAGTTCAATCGGAATCTTTTTAAAACACATCTGGTGTGTTTGCTGCTATGCTCACTCTTTACTCAGGGCTCCTGAATATAGAGAAAGCAGTTATAATGACGATTTTAATGCCCTTGCCTATCGATTCCACCATCTGAACCATTGCTGGCTTATTTCATTTGGTGGAGTTTTCTTCTTATCAGGAACTTTAATTTCCTGAGAAGTTGTGTTTTCCTGGTAAGTGTTATGAGGTTCCAGATGCTGTGAACTTTATTGTGCTCAGTGATGAGGACTTGTTTTTCTATGAATATTCCTAAACCTTGCCCCAAAATGTGGTGAAGTTCCATGGAACTCATTTGGATCTTGCTTTTAAGTTTTGTTAGGTGAATTGGAGTGATGGTTGGTTAGTAAAAAACCAATTATGTTTTTCATTACTGTGCCAAGATATTTCTTAGTGCTGTTAACTTGTGTCCCATGAAATGTGAATGCTTTACCCATTCTGGCATTATAGCAGGAATTACTCGCAGTCCCCTAGCAATGGGGAAAAGTGCTCAGTGGGGGTAATATAAAGAGAATACACCCAGTTTCATAAGGAACATTAGCCTAAGATTGCATTTTCGAAGGAGAATGCTCACATATAAGTACTACATGGTACTCATGGATAGCTAGTAAATAGAAAGGTGTATTCGTCATGGAATTTGAGAAGTGGGTAAACTTAATGGAAGGAGACACTCAGGATAAAGGCATAAGTGCAGACTACTACCTCACCTTTTGAACACTGAGCCTGGTCTGGGTGGTCCCCAAGGGTAAGTGGGTGAGTATCTAGCAGTGAGTCAGGTTGGAGTAGAACCCTGTGGATAGGCTGCAGGCCACAATGGAGACTGACATCATCTTTGGTGATCACAGGAAGGCAAGTTGCCATTCATAGCATGGTGGGAATGTTTTGCAGCCTGAGCAGCCAAGCTCTGGAGCACAGCATGGCAGAGACAAAGACTGCTGATATAAGCCCAGTTAGAAGATGACAGTCATCCCAAACATCAGGGACCGGAGTTGTGTTTTAGGGTGAAAACAGGAAGAGAAATGAGGCAGAGGAGGAATGGTCAGATGCAGTCAAGTCAGCTTGGATGGAGAAGGCTGGCATGTGACAAGGACAAATTCCATGGGAAATGCTTGGAAGAAGAGATGACTGAAAGGACATTAAAAAAAAAAAAATCCAGCATTGTCCATACAAGTAAAAATGCTATGTGTGGAGGTTGCTCAGTGCTACGGGCCATCTCCCCTTGAGAGATATACTTCAGCGTGATTCAGCCTTGGGTGTAATTCCACAGCTAATTCATATACACAAAGAGGACTAGCCTGAGGCGGCCTCAGATGGGGTCCACACATGGAGCCACAGAGGGTCGTGCAGGTTTGTCACTTGTTCCCAATGCCCTTCTCTTCCTGAGGCCGGTTGCAAGTTTCTCAGATGCTGCTGTTCCCTCTTTAGGACCCAGAACAGGGCTGAAAGTGAATGGCCAATAAGCACCTAATGATCAATTCATAGTTGAACCAACTATAGTAAGAAGAGGTATTTGTGTGCTCTTTTCTGCATAATGATTTCCCTACTTAGAATTTTCACTTTTACATTATACGAGATGAGTGTCCTATTTTGTTGAGGAAAGAAAGACCTTCTCAGCATATCTTCAATATTCAGAACCACTGTGTTGGGAGACAGATGCTCGACTAACAATATTTTCCAAGGAGAAAATACGAACCAACTACTGAGACACAAAACAAAAATATATTAAGCTGTGTGATAGATCACATTCATTGTCCAGATAGGAAACTTTCCTAATGCTAGTCCTTTCTAAAATTTTAGTTATTTGAATGAGACTGTGCATAATTTTACCTTCATTTAATCAGTTAAGCAGAAATTATTGGGAAAATTTTATTGCATGCTGACAAGTACATTCTGTTCCATGAACTGGCTTGTGATGAATGAGTGAAATCAATAGATTTCAAGTAGGAAAACCCAGGAAAAAATAAGGAGGAGTTTAATATTAAATCAGATATTATTAGGAAATTGAAACAGATTATTGCTATAAAATAACAATTATAAAATGCAGAGAATACACAATTCTCTGTTCTACAACATGCATACCTTGTAGGAGTAGGCAATTACATTTGGTCATTATTTGAGGTAAGGAAAATGCAAACTATATGAATGTGCTTTGGGCCAGGACATTTAACCAGTTTTGCATTATGGTCCCAGAAATATCTAGTAACTATATGGTAGAACACTATGAAAACAGTATAATTCACCTTTTATATAATATTGCATTTTATCATTATCCAATTACAAATGATCCTGAAAGAATAAAATAGAGGCCAGTTAGAATACTCTTTGAATCCCTGTGTATGAATTCCTTTTCTAAGCCATTGAGTGCCTCTTATGTGCAGGGCTATTTGCATTTTTGTGGTTTGGAGATACAGAGGCAAATAGCATTTTTATCTGGACTCTTAGAGGCCATTTGCTAACTGGAGCAGGTTTTTGGTAAAATATTTGTTAGAAATGTAAGCTTTGCTTACTACATTTGACTCGTGAGATGAATGCTTATTAACTTGATGAGGGAGAGACTGACTTCTAGTGAAAGGAATGAGTTAAATGGGGAAACAGAGGAGAAGGGCCAGAGGCATTTTAGGCGGAAACCAAACCAAGGGCTGGTGTAGGAGTCTATGCACAGGGGGTCTTTTGTGTACATGGAAGAGCTCTTGGAGCTGCAGGAGAGGTAGCAGGATTGCTGAGGAGGGGACAATGGGGAAGGAAATGGACTTAAAAGAAGAGTGGGAAGGTGACCTGAGATCTGGGAAAACATACTGCCTGAATATGTGTATGTGGATTTTTTTTTTAAAGTCAATCCCATTAAAATTGATCAAGAGATCTTCTTCAATTTCTTTTTTCAATCTTTGATAGCTTTCATTGTAGAAGTCTTTTATTTCCTTTGTTAGATTAATGCCCAAGTATTTTATTCTTTTTGACATTATTGTGAATGGGATGGATTTCTTTATTTCTTCTTAGGCTGAATTGCTGTTGGAGTATAGGAAAGCTATTGATTTATGAGTGTTGATTTTGTGTCCTGCCACTTTGCTAAATTCATTTATAAGCTCTGGAAGTCTTCTGCTAGAGTTTTTTGGGTTCTTCTAGATGTAGGATCATATTATTGGCAAAAGGAGATAGTTTAACTTCCTCTTTTCCTATGGAATTCCTTTGATTTCCTTCACTTTTCTGATAGCTCTGGCTAGAGTTTTGAAGACTAAGTTGAATAAGTGTGGTGAGAGTGGACAGCCTTGTCTTGTACCTAAATTTAGTGAGAATAGTTTCAGTCTTTCTCCATTAAGAAAGAGTTTGTCATAAATGGTCCTTACAAAATTAAGGTATGTATGTTCCTTTGATCCCTGTCTTCTCCAGAGCTTTGAATATAAATGAATGTTGGATTTTATCGAAGGCTTTTTCTGCATCAGTTGAGATGATCATATGGTTTTTGTCTTTAATTCTGTTTAAGCAGTGAATCACATTTATTGATTTACATATCCAGCCCTGTATCCCTGGAATGAAGCCCACTTGACTGTGATATTATTATCTGTTGATGAGTTTTTGGGTACAGTTTGCTAGAAATTTATTAGGGATTTTTGTTCTATGTTCATCAGGGAAATTGGTCTGTAGTTTTCTTTTCTTGAGGTGTCTTTGTTGAGTTTTGGTATCAGGGTTATGGTTGCCTCATAAAAAGTGTTTGGGAGGATTGCATCCCTTTAAGTTTCATGAAACAGCTTAATAAAGAGTGGTGTTAATTCTTCTGTAAAGGTCTAGTAGAACTCTGCTGAGAATCTACCAGGTCTTGGGCTTTTCTTTTTTGGAAGGCGTTTGATTGCTATTTCAATTTTGCTATCTAAGATTGGTCTGTTTAGGTTTTCAATGTCCTCCTGTGTCAATTGGGGAATGTTGTATGTGGCTAAGTATTTGTTCATGACTTCCAGATTATCAAACTTGGAAAAGTATCATTTTTCAAAATAGATTCTCATAATCCTCTGGATTTCAGATGAGTCAGTAGTGATATCTCCCTTTTCATTTCTGATTTTGTTTGATTTATTTCAATTCATTCTTTCTTTTGGTGAGGTTGGCTAGGATAGGCAGAATCAATATAATAAACATGGCCATTCTGCCAGAAGCTTTGTACAGATTCAATATAATCTCCATCAAGATACCAGTGTCATTCTTCATGGATATAGAAAATCAATTCTCAAATTCATTTGGAACATCAAGAAATGCAGAATAGCCAAAGCATTATTAACCAATAAATAAATAAACGAAGCAGAAAGTGTCATAATACCTGACCTGAAATTAAACTATACCAATATAGTAACTAAAACAATTTTTGTATTGCTATCAAAACAGACATGAAGACCAATGGAATAAATAAAAGACAATGAGACAAACCTACAAGTCTTTAACCATCTGATATTTGACAAAAGTGGTAAAAATATAGTGTGGAGGAAAGACAGTCTGTTCAACAAATGGAGCTGGATAAACTGGAAAGCCATATGGAGACAATAGTAATTAGATGTTTATTTCTCACCCTGCACAAAAATCAAATCGAAATGGATCATAGAAGTAGGAATTCAACCAGCAACCATACCATTATTAGATGAACAAATAGGATCAACACTCCACCACATGAGTATAGGCACTTTTTCCTTAACAAGACTCCCATCAGGCAAGAATTAAAGCCAAGAATCAATGAATGGGATGCCATTAAACTGAAAAGCTTCTGCACACGTAAAGAATTAGTAAAGAGTATCAAGAAAGAACCTACAGAATGGGAGAAAATCATGGCCTGCTACACCTCTGAAAGGGGACTAATATCCAGAATCTACGAAGAACTCAAAACAACACCAAAATAACAAACAATTCAGTCAATAAATGGGCTGTGGAACTAAACAGAAACTTCTCAACAGAGAAGGCTCAAAAAGTCAATAAATATATGAGAAAATGTTCTACATCACTAGCAATCAGAGAAAGCAAATCAAAACTGCAATGAGATTCTACTTCACTCTAGTCAGAATGGCAAAAATGAACAAATTGATCAATAACAGATGCTGGAGGGGTTGTGGGAAGAAAGGAACATGAACATACTGTTGGTGGGGCTAAAGATTGCAACAGCCACACTGGAAAGCAGTGTAGAGACTCCTCAAGAAATTAGGGATGGACGCACCATATGACCCAGCTATCCCACTCCTGAGTGTTTTCCCAGAAGAGCTACAATCAGCTTATTATAGAGATGCAGTTACATCAATGTCTATAGCAGCTCAATTTACAATAGCTAAACTATGGAATCAATCCAGATGCCTCTCACTCAATGAATTGTTCAAAAAACTGCAATACATTGCCTGGAGCAGTGGCTCGGCAGTTACGGCACTTGCCCAGCATGCACAAGTATGCGGGTTCAAACCCAGCACCCACGTACACAACTAAGTGTCAGAGCAACGAAAGCCATGGGGAAAACTCAATAAAATTGATTCTCTCTCTCTCTCTCTCTCTCACTGTCCTTCTCTCTTAAAAAAAACCTATAATACACACACAAACACACACACACACACACACAATGGAGTTCTATTCTATTATTATGATGATATCATGTCTTTTGCAGCTAATGGATGGAACTGGAAAAAATCATGCTGAGTGAAAAATATCCCAAACACAGAGACTTAAGGGCTGAATATTTTCTCTCATATGTGAAAGCTAGAGTAAAACCTAAGGTAGGATGAAAGTTAACTAAGTTTAATTAATAAACCCACCAAATTTTCCACATAAGTTGGGGGAAGCATAGTTATGAAAGGGGTATCTATAAGATGGAGGTATTACAGAGGAGACACAAGATTAGGGAATGGGTGAAGTGGGGGAGATCCTGGCCAAGAATGGGGATAAACTTACTTTGACAATACCTATACATGCATGAATATATAAGAATAATTACCTCCAATATGTAAGACTATGTTGAATAAATAACAAAATTGATCAAGAGCCTTAAACATATTCTTGTTAACCCAGTTTAATATAGTAAATTCTGCCATGAGAAAATAATTCAAAAGGAAGGGTCAGTGTATAAATGTATTCATATAATATGATTACAGCCATGGCATACTGATGACCTGAATATGGGCAGAGGGGATGCCAGGTACACCAGGCTTCCAGATAGGGCCAGGTGACTGGGAGCCAACTGCCCTGCGGTGTGCAGCTCTCTTCCACCTGCGGGGTGCAGACGGGATGTGTTCTAGCACACCTGTGCTGACCAGATGTGATTGTCGTGAGTGGCGCTTGGGCTGTGCTTGGCAATCAGCTGGTCCTGGCACAGCAGGTGCATGGGTGGTAGGTAAGCCCAGCATTGTTAGGAACATCTGGAGTGAGCAGAGAAAGTGCAGGCACTTGTTCATGATTCGCTGTTCTCTTCCTCGCCCTGTCTTCCCCTCACTTTCTGAGGCTGAAAGAAATCACACTGTTCCCAGATCTGATGGAGTTTCCAGACTCCGGCCAGTCCTCTGCACTCTGAAGACTTCATACACTGCTCCACATTTCCTTTGGGAAGACCTTTTACAATCACTTAACACCTTTGGGCTTTAGTTCCTTCCTC
>PVKS010024016.1:0-31622 GCA_004027875.1 Aplodontia rufa | reverse complement strand
TCAGGCCAGCACAGCAGTAACAGACCCCCAGCATCCCAATAATTCCCATTCGAGAGACAGCTATTATAATTACAAAGAAATGGCTGGACAACCTGTGAGAAAACTTACCGTCCTAACTACTAAAGGTCCTGCCTGGCCATACATTGCAGTTAAGTAGACATACTTCGTTCTATGATTTAGAGGTTTAACTTAGTGCTTTTGAAACTACCGTTAAGGATAAGGTAAGGTCAAAAACCAAGAAATGAACTTGCATTACAGTTTGGCTGAAAATTCACAGTCGAAAGGTAATTGAAAATCATAAAAAAACATACTAATGTTAATCATGTTAATGAACCTTCACTAGCCCTCAAAAAACCAAATCCCTGCGAGGTATTTAGCTCAGTGGTAGAATGCTCATGTGGATTCATCCAGTACTGCCAAAAAAAAAAAAAAAAAGCTGAATCCCCGGGTCTGGGGGTGTGGGCGAGGGTGGGGGAAAACCCAACACATGAGTGAAAACGGGGAAGGCACACAGACATTCCATTTTCCACCACCTCAGCGTGGAAAAAAAAATGGGGAGGTAGGGTTCTCAGCTTAACATACTTGAAGTCTTATCAAAGGCTAGCAGCCACCTAAAAGGTGAACAAAGCTGTGAGTATTTTAAACACACTGTAAGGATATGCAAGTGGAGTCTGTAAACTGAGTAAATGTGTTGGGAAATCCACCCACGGCTCACTGGAAATTCAAGTGCAGTTTACTAACTGACTCACTGGAAATTCAAGTGCAGTTTACTAACTGACTCGGGTTATCAAGTCACACAGTGACAATGGAAGGATACATGAAGAAGACATACACACTCCCAACTGCCAAGATAAAAAACTTTTCACAAGTGCAACAGGTACCCTTAAAAATACATAAATATACAACTGGCTCCCATGCTGCACGTAGCAATCGGGAATTTAAATCAGCCCTCCTTTCCTGTGCATCTAGATCAGTTGCTTTTCTTTGGCATTAACAGAGTTTCCTGCATATGAATGAACAATAGAACCTAATATTAAGTTAACACTAAAAATTCTTATTTTACTATTCATCCACTTTTTCAGAGACATCATACATTATGGTTACTTCTGCACATATATACTATATTGTCCTTGCTCTATCAGACTATGAGGTTCTCAAAAACAAAAACTTGGCTTTCAGTCTTCCCAACAACTGTTCACAGGGAAGCACTTGAGTATGCACTCACTGAATAAGTCAAAAACTCTGATCCAGTACTATTACAAGTTATTTGGCAGCAAAGATAAATTCACAGGATTAGTGGAAGAAACAGACTGTACACAATGAAGGTGAAAGTCAGGTGCTTTTCAGAAAGTGTTTTGTTCTTCCCTCTGATACAAAGGAAAAACTAGGAAAAAAAAAAAAGATCCAGGACCATCAAAGGGCTATATTCTTCCACCCTGCCAATTACAAATTAATACTTAAGTCTGCCTTAAATCTTAGGAGAAAATGTAGTTAGGAGTTCCAAGACCCAAATCCACAAAGGTTTGCTTTTACAGTGAACCACATTTTGGGAAGTCTAGGACATCCACTTTAAAATGCTTTAGAAAAATCTATCAATTCTCCCAAACTACTTAGAAAGTATCACTATACCATTTCCAGGGCTTTCTCGGGAGATATCAGCCCACACAACTTGCTCAGAGTAACAGCACATCAAAACAAGCACCACGTGATTAAAAGCTGTCACCTCCTGTGCTGAATTTATTCTATTCTATATCCAGTCCCCAGGAACCTTAGTAACATGGAATTCAGACCACCTGCAGAAAGGCAGACTTGTATTATATTTGGCCTTTAAAATTTTGTCTTTATTTAAAAAAAATTTTTTTTTGTCTTTATAAAGGTGCATGCATTTTGAGTTCCTACAGAGTTTTCCCCCCTAATCATTCAAATGGAAATTCTACACTGGTGAATCCTTAAATCATTAAAATCAATTTTCTAACCTAACATCCAATTACTACTAAACAACAAATGCAACTTAAAAGGAATGGCAACACATTGTTAAAGTTACACTGGTGAACTTCTTTGTGACTAGGAACAGAAAGTACAAATGCATGTTTCCCTCTGCAGAGCCGCTGCCCAGGGCTCAGCTGGCCCTCCATTCTTTCTTCCATCTTTTCTCTTATAATACTTTTCAGTCCCTTTCCCAGAAGTTCAGATACATTAATTCCAAGCACTCTAAACTTTCCCCCACAATCCCTACCGCTCAACACAAACACTGATGGATGACATCAGCTACAGGGCTCTATACGGCCAAGTCAAGTGAAGAACTCACCAAGCGGCCACTATCTTTTCCAGTGGGATTTTTAATGCAAGACCCATTTACAATAAATGGATTTTTTTTTTAAGAGAGAGAGGGGCAGTGAGAGAGAGAGAATCAATTTTATTTAGTTTTTCATGTGGCTTTCGTTGCTCTGACACTTAGTTGTGTACGTGGAGCTAAGGTTCGAACCCGCGTCCTCACACATGCCAGGCAAGCGCTGTTAACCTCTGAGCCACTGCTCTAGCGCCAGCAAATGGATTTTTGTGGAACTTTTTGACCCAATGTCAGAAAAGAGGCCAGAGTTCCAGTCTAACAGATACATGTACCCTGCTATCAACTACCTCCCAAAATTTTTCTGAATCTTTTCTCATAGCTTTTATCCCCTCAACCCACCAGGGTATCTGTTTAATAATGAGTTCTGAAGACGTAGTAAAATTCCTAGTTTTATTTACCACAGTAGTAGGATGTGAAGCACATTTTATTTCTCATCTTAATTTCCCTTATATTTAAGGGAAGTTTTTTCAGTATATACTAAAATTAAACTTTGTTGTGATCAAAACAGTTCTATTTTTAAAATGAGCTTCTAAAAGGAGGGAAAAAAAATACAACCATGGATTGTGGAAGGAGACAACAAACCTGGGTTCTAGTATTGATCTGCCAGCTATTGGTATTATCTTAAGCAGATTATTCAACAGCCTCCAGTGTCCTCATGAATAAAATGGGAATACTACTACTTAAATCCTACAATTACTAAGTATTGAATGAAATCATATAATTGATCAGACTTTTTTTTGAAGAGAGAGAAAGAATTAATTTTATTTAGTTTTTCATGTGGCTTTTGTTGCTCTGACACAACACTTCCTTGTATACGTAGTGCTGGGGTTCGAACCCATGCCCTTGTGCATGCGAGGCAGCGCCATAACTGCTGAGCCACCACTCCACCCCACAGTATTTTCAACTATTAAGTACTTAATAAATTATAAACTATCCCAACAATAGCTAATGTTTAATAAACATCAGATACCAAAAAGAAAAAAAACTTGTATGCAAACCAACAACTTCACTCCTTGTTGCTCCAGAAGCAGAAAAAGAAGTTTTAAAGGTTAAATCAGTAAAAAGAAATAAAGAAATATATCCCGCCACAACAAATACAGTGAAAATAAAATAAAAGTCAAAACCTACTAAGGTATCAACTATTGAAAGTATGTATACAGGGGCCAGAGTGGTGGCTTGGTGGTTAAGGCGCTTGCCTGGCATGCGCGAGTACATGGGTTCCAACCCTAGCACCCACGTATACAAATAAGTGTTAAAGCAACGAAGGCCATGTGTAAAACTCAATAAAAATTGATTCTGTCTCCTCTCTCTGTCCTTCTCTCTTAAAAAAAATACGTATACAACTTTGAAGGTTTAACTTTTCTACCAGATATTCTGAAGCAGATCCACAAAGAATATGTTTATACACATAATTGCTTAATGCTTATTACTTATCATTAATAACTATTTTATCTCATGAATGGCTCCTTAAATTCCAGCAGAATTTTTTTAAAGTACAATATCCAGCCAGGTTCAGTGGTACATGGCTGTAATCCCAGTGACTCTGAAGGCTGAGGCAGGAGGATTCCAAGTTCAAAGCCAGTCTCAGCAATTTAGTGAGGTCCTAAGCAACTTAGCAAGACCCTGTCTCAAAGTAAAATATACAAAGGGCTGTGGATGTGGCCTAGCGGTTAAGAGCCCCTGGGTTCAATATCCGATACCAAAAAGAAAAAAGTACAGTATCGAAAACAGGCTTTGAAAAACTGCTCTGTTTAAATAAAATGACAGTAATATTACTGCAGTACTGGGGATAAAACCCCGAGCCGCACACATTAGGCAAAATCTCTACCACTGAGCTATACCCCAGCCCAAGACGGCATCATTTGTGAAGTAAAAGATAAAATGAAAGCCAAGTCACACTAAATAATACGAACCTACACACACTGAAATACTGTGGAGTATAATAAACCGCCACCCTTGATCTGTGATCAAGATACACATTTAATGACATTTAAAACTCTGTACTGGTGACGTGCCAAGCCTCAACAGCATGAACAAGGGAGCTGACGTGAAAAGAACCAAACCTTTCAGGTTAGGAGAGCCCAACCACACCTCAGAAGTCAGCAGTGAGCATCACTTTGATAGATAAGGAGAGGGGCACTGGGCACGTGGGTATTAAAGGTGGTAGTGTTGAAGGAGCTCAGCTCTGGAGGCCTGGGCTCCAATAAAAAACGCACTTTCTCATTTTCTTCAGCATCTGCATTTCCTCATTTGCAAAATCAATCTACAGAGTCTCTGTCCCCACAGCTTTTTGCAGTACTGGGGACTGAACCCGGGCCTTATGCCTGCTAGACAAGCTCTCTACCACTGAGCTATAAACACCTCCTACCTGCAACAAATGTATTTTATTTAAATATGTATTTTGTGTTAGAGATAACAAACAGTGCCAAGCCCAACACTGACAACAAAGGTGCCTGATAAATAGGAGCTAGAGAGCCTTGCCCTTTCTTCCCCAATGACCTGGACATAGGTGCACAAAGTACTGAAGGCTGCCAATGTTATGTCATACACCTTTTTCAAAATTCTAAACTGCTTCCCAATGTGCTACCAAAAATCTTCTGAACAACTTAGAGCTTCATGTCTGATGGGCCATCTTCAATGAAATCAGAACACTTACAGCTAAGTCCTTCTCTCAAGTGAGTCTCTGAATCATCTGTCCAGTCTCCTAATGTAGTAGTACAGTGGAATGAAGTTCCAGCCCACAAACCTCTAATGAATGAACATCTACTGTACTGCCAGAACTACACCAGGAACACCAAGACGAATCATGCGCATACCACATGGAGAAGGCAGGAGTGTATCTCAATAGCAGTAACAAAACACTGAGTGACAGAGGTGTGACTCCATGTGTTCCTTTAAATCTTGAAGGTTTTCATTTTTTAATCTGCAATCCTGGATAAGGACAACTTATCCAGTAGGAGGTCAGCTGTAAGGATCTGGAATCTAGTACATAACAGGCATTTGCTAAATCATTAGTAGACATGACCACAAGCACACAGAATAAGCCTAGCTATCCACCCTTGGTATGTAAGCCAAAAAATTATCTCTGGAAGATTACTCCTTTCCTAGAGATGTGCATTTGTAAAAGCGCTGTGCAAACACAGTGGAGGTAAAGAATGGCCAAACCTGGTCTTGTACTATGAAATGGGTGGGATACACTTGGAAAAGTGGGTTTGGATACAGAGATGCCAGAAATTGAAGTAAAGGTCAGGACAAACAGGGAAACTAGGGACTACAGTATTCCCAGAAGGCTGCAATAGAAGGAGCGCAGCAGAAGGTAATGAGAAAAGATGGTTGAGGCCAGGACCCAGAGCACAGAATACCAAGCTAAGGATTGTACTCTATCCTAGATGCAGACTGGGCTATGGGGAAGTGGCAATCAGGAAGATGACTCGGGCCAGCAGACAGCCTGGGGAGCAGGAGTTGAGAGTGGAGGCCAGTTAGAGACTGTTGAGATAGAGTAGGCAAGAGGAAATGAGTACCTTGGCCCGGTAAAACTAAACAGCAGCGTGGGAAGAGCCAGGCCCTGGTGAGTGAACAGACCAGAAAGGCAGGAGGAAGTCTGAAGCCTGGACCACAGAACAGTGATGCTACTGTGAAAGAATTAACAGCAAAAAAAGAGGTCTGCACTGTCAGCTGGCAGAAGTGGGAAGAGGGCGTGTTGGGTCTGAACATGGATTCACAAAAATCAGTAAACTTTATGATCATCAGCACCAAAAACATGTATTCACAGCCTTAACAATCAGTGCTTCTTTTAGATGTCAGTTGTCCTTTTCCCTTATTTGCTTTTAAAGTAAACCAGAGATCTGCTCCCTTCCCTCACCTTCCAGGCAATCCTCCAGCACTTTCCAGGTCTCAGCCTTAACCAGGCCAAAAGCAGTTACACTACAACCAGTGCTCTAAAGAGATACCTCTATCAAAGGAAGGAACCAGAAGACACTGAGTTGTTGGTAGAGAACTAAGAGGGAACACAGGGAGCTAATCAATCACCACTCACCATCGCCTTGTGTCTGACCAGTTAAGAGTCTCGGGTAACTTCCACGGTAGGCTTGAGTCCTGCCTTTTTTTCAGCATCTACCCGCATCTACCCCTCAAGGTCAGGCCATGGCCCCACACCTGACTGTGACTTGACCACATCTGTACTCCTGCTGCAAATGTCCACACAATTCACCCAGATGTTAATCCTGTGTGGCTTTGTCTGTCATCTCTTCTATTACCGCCCTAAAGAAATTAAGTCCCACGTTACCAGTTCTATTCTAAAGTCTGAACTATGTCTAACACTTAAACACAGCTTTTCTTTCACTCTGCTTTTCCTCTCAGTACCACCAAAAGACATTTAAACAAGTGGTTTCAAAACCCTGGAATCCTGGAAACACTGATTCACATGCAAGGGAGGGTCCCTACAGGAACACCTGTAATCCTGCCTTAAAAACTAAGAGTTTATGAAAACCAGATGTCCTTGAGCACCAAGAACTCTGCTCACAGTTCTTAGGTAGCTCCCTAACACAAATCACACACACAGACACACAAGCCTGGCCACAGGCAGCTTGCGTCCGACTTTTCTGTTCCACGTCGAAGTGCTCAGTACAAAGCGTGCTGCCTTGTCGGATTCCCATTTGCTGTCTTCTAACTGTATCATTTGGATATTAAAGAGCAGTCCTTCATCTTCCCCAACCACATTATGTCAACTGATCTTTTTTTTTTATGAGAGAGGAACAGTGCTGGAGCAGCGGCTCAGTGGTTGCAGCACTCATGCGCAAGGACCCAAGTTAGAACCCCAGCGCCACATAGTACACAACGAAGTGTCTGAGCCAATGAAAGACAAATGAAAAATTAAATAAAACTGATTCTTCCATTCTCTCACTGTCCCTTCTCTCTCTCTCAAAAAAAAAAGTATGTATAGGTGGTATGCTTTTCAATCATTGCATTATACATCACCAAATATCTAAAATAAACTGTAATCATGTAGAATTGAAAATGTCAGATCACATCAAATGAGTTCCAAAACTTATAAAGTGATTATTTTACTCCCATTAATGCTTAACCAGGAGCATCAAAAGCATTATATAAAAATCAAATGCCTATATAACTTTGTAAATGTAAATTAACGACACAGATGAAGAGAAAAGAATAAACTGACAGGAAGAAATATTAATAGATCTTTGTCTCACTTTAATTAGAAACTAAAAGTCTGAGTAACAATTATTTTAACTAAATTTAAAGTCTTTTATATCCTTTATTTTAAAGGATATGTTTTTGAATTCTGTTCCATTTTCTATACTCATTCATCAAAAAGGTGAAGTCTCTAGAAAAAAATATAGTAATTAAAAATATAAATTAACTGCTAATGTTCTTCCTAAGTGTGCACACATCTAAATACCTTTTTACTTTTAATGCAGGCCTCAGGTTTACTTCTAAAAAGGCACTGTTCAAGGGCTGAAGCGGTGGCTCAGTGATTATGGTCCTTGCTCAGCATTCGTGAGTACACAGGTTCAAACCCCAGCACCCACATACACAACTAAGTGTCAGAGCTACAAAAGCCATGTGAAAAAAAAAAACTATATATATAAAAATTGATTCTCTCACCGTCCTCTCTTTTTAAAAAAGGCAGTGTCCAAGTATGAGTTCCATTTCTTAAAAACTACACCAGCAAGGGCTCCATGTCATAGGCCTGTAATCTAAGCTACTCAGGATACTGAGGCAGGAGGCAGGAGATGGCAAGTTGGAGGCTAAGCCAGAACAACTTAGCAAGACCATGTCTAAGTAAAAGGGCCTGGGGATATAGCTCTGTGGTAGGGTGCTTGCCTAGCATGCCAACGGCCGGGTTTGATAACCCCTCCCCCCCAAACCCTACACAGACACAAATGTTAAGGACAAAAAGATACTTTCCAAAAATGAAAACTGATGTTATAAAGGCGATGGGATTACAGGAGGCTTTGTCACCAGGTACTCAACCACGCATGATGCAGAACATCGTCCAGGTTGTCCTATCTGGCTCAATATGTGCCCAGCCTACCCAGCATTTTTTTCAATACTGTAGGCTATGACCCATCCACTCATCACTGGGTGGACCACACACGCCACCAGCCAAAGGAAAGAGTGTTTTCCTTTCTATTCACCCAACTGTTAACTTCTTAAGCTAGAGAAGAGACACTGATGGGAAATGAAATCATCCCAGGGTTTTCCTGGATGCTTTCCTCCAAGCCTGGGGTTTCTGGGTTCCCCTAGCCCTCGGAGAATTATTAAGGCGGAAGGTCATGGGGGCCAGTTTGATGACAAAGATAAGCATTTCCTGATCCCCTTCTCTAAGGACTTCCCTGAACAACTTAAAGTTAGCAGATTACATTGCGACTAAAATTTTTAAATTATTTGCATTAACTGGAAGGGAAAGAGGAAGGAAAAACAAGACAAGCGACACTTTGAAAGTTATCTGTGCGTGGGAGGTGGCGCACACCTGTCATCTCGGCTACCCAAGTTCGAGGACAGCCTGGGCACCTGGACCATGTGGGGATGTGGGTCAGGGGCAGGGCGCCCGGGTTCAGTCCCCGCGTTGGGGGGAAGCTGTCCTAACAGAGGGAAATCGTTTCGCGCTTCCTTTCCGGCTTCCGCGGCTGTGAACTTTCGCCGCGGAACGCTGCAGCTGGGCGGCACGTGCGCTGGCCGGCGGGCGCGGCTCTGCCCCTCCCGGGCTCGGAGGCTCCGCCGCGGCCTCCAGCGGGAAGGCAGAGGCCGCGCTGGCTCCGCGGCGCGCTCGCGGTGGGAAGCTGCCGGCGCTCTCCTACCTTCAAGGTCAGACCATGGTCGCCCGTCTGCTCCCGCTTCCCGGACACCGCCGCCACCTGCGCCGGCTTGGCCGATCGGCGAACGCTCCTCGCAGGCTCGCGCCGTCCTCTGTGGCACAAAAGCAGGGCGGGCGTGAGCTGGGCGTGAGCTCGGCGCGGCGACGCGGCGGCCGGGGCGGGGCTTCCGGTGCCCGCGGCCAGCAAAGCGCGCCCGGGGGCTCCTCGCGCCTCCCCCCGGGCCTAGCTCACCCGCCGAGGGGCGGCCAAGAGCCCGGCTGTAAACGTCCGGGTCCCCGCCTGGGACAATGCCCGGCCCGGCTGGAGGAAGCTAAAGGGCTGCTTTCCCAGTCCATCCAGAACTCAGGGAAGCTTCCAAAGTCACCGCGAGACACAGTTATCTGCTTCCACACTGCACCTCCCAAGTTCCCCGTGCTTCCACGTTTGCACCCTCGGGAGTGCCAAAACCCAACTTCAGTTTCCTTGAAATCTGAAACCACGGGCTGAAATCAACGTTCTGCCAGCACTGGGGGCTTTTTAATAAGAATCTCGAAGGAACACACCGACGTTCTAGGTGGGAACAGAGGTAATGATCCAGTTTCACAAGGGTTCAACTCCGCGGAGAATCGGTGAGTGGCAGAACTCAAAGTGGACCCTGGCTACACCGACACCAGGCCCGGGGCTTTGCATATGTTAACGTTTCATCTTCACAACTTTAGATGGAGGTATTACCAGGCCCGCGAAACAAGGAAACTGAGGTACAAAGACTACGTAACTCGCCCCAGTTGCAGCACAAGTCCACAACAGCACGGGCAATATGCAAACCCAGCTCTGCGCCTCACCCACGACCCGGCACTGCGCCGCGCAGTGAGAGCCGGGCGGCCGTCCCAGCTGCCCCATTTCAGCCTGTGAAGACGGGCAAGCCACTCGTCAAAACACGGGGTTTATAAATGCTTTGCCAGTCTCTCCAGATTCCTGAGGATTAACCGGTGTGCAAGTTCCTGGAAAGGCGAGCACGTGTGGTTGCACTCTCTTACATCAAGGATCTGCCCATCCTCTCTGCAACACACAGTCATCTACATTTCAACACTCGCGCCCCAGAAATGACACAAAAAGCCCATCTTCTCAGAGTCTGCAAACCGCCTCTACCAAGAGAATGCGCAAGGAAGCCCCGGCCGACAGGGGGCCAGGCTCCGCCGCCAAAGGCCGGGGCTTTGCCCGCGGCTCTCGCTTACCGCAGAAGACCCGCGGTCCCTCTCCGACCTCCACCCCGCTTTCTGCCGCGGATTCCTAAGGAACCACCGGATGCACCGCCCGCGGACGTTCTCATCCCCGCCAGCAAACCGTCCCCGCGTCCCCAGCGTGCTCACATGCCAGGGCGCCGAGCGCGGTCTGCTTCCCGCTGACGCAGAGCTCTCAAGGACGGTGAAGACTGCAAGCCTCCCCGCAACCCCACCTCCGGCCGGCCGGGGTCCAGTGCCCGACTGTGGCGGAGGCGAAGGGGTAGCTGGTGCCTAGAGGCTGTGCGAAGCCACGCCCTGCTCCGAGCGGGAGGGCGAACCGCCGGAGTCAGAATGACGAAGCAAAATCCACTCCTCGTGCAGCCCTGGCAACCCGTGCCGCTGGGCTTGGCAAAGGGAGCGCTCCTCATTGGGCGACGCCGTGTCCTGCCTGCTCGTAGCCGCCCCCAACACAGAGTGGGTGTGACAATTAAGTCTGGAAGCAGAACTGAAGGAAGAGTGCGTCTGAACTGGACTGCGCCCCCGGCACTGCTCTAGAACTTTGCTGCCCATTGAAAACACGCGAGGACCTTTAGAAATACTGATCTCTGGCTCCCACCCCAGTCTGTTGTCTTGGGCCTGGGAGTGACCTGGGCATCTAGCTTCTAGAACTTTGCACTCACTAGTCACAACAAACTAGGAACCCACTGCCCTAAGGTAATGGATTCGTTAGTTTGGGTAATTCCCTGGAGGAAGTTAAACATCTAGTTGAGCCTGACTAATCCTGAAGTGACACATTCTCACCAGCACAAAACTTCCCCTTAGCGTACTTCCTCCTATCACACTCAGGTTTGGGTTTGTATGGTTTAAGGGAAGCTGAAAGGACATTTAAGCCGCCCAGGTCACCTGCCGCCCCTGCCCGCAGTGAGCGCTGCCCTCCGCTTCCCTGCTCTTCGTGTTCTTACTCAGCACCTTCACTAGTCTGTGGCTGTGAATGTTTGCTGAACAAATAAGCTGCCGTCTTTCCCACCTCTTCGTCTGAAGGATGCCAAACTTAAGGCACAGAGGGAAGGACTGCTCGCTCCCACCTGCTGGGAGAAGCCACGCCTGCTCTGAACTGCTGGCTACCACCTTCCTACCAGTACCTTCCCGTCCCTTTCCAGGGGAATATCAGGGGCTGATCTTAAGAGCCCCTACCTAAATGGGCGTGGGTGCACACTGTGCGTACGCTACACCACACTTCCTGTGTGTGGTGAGTATGTGAGCACCTCACCTGAATCTGGGGATGGCCAGCATATGGGTGTGAAGGAAACAATGATATCAAGGAGTGGGAAACGTGAAGAAAAGAAATCTGGAACTAAGGGAGAACACACAGCATTTACTCCTGGCTCCTCCCCAGTCAAACTGTGTGAATCTTTTTATGCTCCTTATCTCATTTAAACTGTGCTGTGAATCCAGGTCATAAACTTCCCATTCTGAAAATTATATAGAAAACACAGCTGTTGCAAATGCATGACTTAGGATAGGGAGGAATTTTAAAAGCATTTAACTGAAAATAAGGTACTGAACACCAGTAATAAAGATGATTTCAATAGCCTTGACATTCACAGAAAATTCAGAGTGATTATAGTTAATGTTTTCTAACTATGGACTAGAAAAAGCTAGATGAGTCATTTTATCCTCACATTGTTCTTAGGTACACTATCACAAATCCCCAGAGTAGTTCCCAAGGTATTTTCCTTTCAAATTAAAAAAAAATTACCATATTAAAAACACCTTCTTAGGCTGAGGGTGAAGCTCAAAGCTCACTGGTAGTGCAGCACACATTTAGCATGCTTTGAGCCCTAGGTTCAATCCCCAGAACCACCAAAATGAATATCAAAAAATAAAACCCTGTGAAGGGTCCTTACCCTTGTCAGCAAACACAGGGAACTCAGTTAGTTCTATTGAGTTGCTGATGAAGGAGAACCTTACCCCCTCCCCCCACTTTTCAGCAAGAAATATTGTTCTAATCATACACTTTGACTGGGCTCATGTGATTCTCCCTGTATAAAATTATCTTCCCTCCCTGAAGGCCTAGACCTTCAAAGTTCATTTGGAATGTCACCTCCTCTAGGAGGGCTTCTCGATTCCCATCCAATGTCAATCATTCCTTCCCTTTTCTGTGTCCCCAAATACCTAATAATAATTACACGTCTTCTAAATCCCTGAGTGCTTTGGAAATGCAAACCCTTGTTTGATCTATCAAATCTCCTTAGAACCTGATATATAATAGGTACACAGAAAATGCTAGGAAAAAACTGACTTTGTGAGCTGTCGTCCAAGCTAAAACAGATCTACACAGGTTTAATCAAGGGTCATACTGCATTAATCCATAGTTCTACCCATAATAAACCTGATCCCCCCACACACCACTGAGCTAGATTGGTCCCCATATCTCTGTCAAACCTTCGGCTTTCCAGAGCCCTTAAGATCAAGTCTGAACTTCCCTTGTTAATTCTAGCCGTCCACATACTGTGCGCGCCTCTGAGGCTGCAAAACATCGCCCAGAAATCACAGAAAGTAAAAGCAATCTCAACTAAATTAAGACCACAGACTTCAACGGGTCCTCCACCCTACCAGCGACTCTTTTCACCCCTGGCCTCTTTGCTCTCCTGGTTTCCAAAATGATTCCTTCATGGTTATTTTTTCCCTCAAACTTCTAATATCTCCACACCTTGCCCCCAGCTCATAACCTGCTTTCTATTCAAGGAAAGCAATCGTCCATCGATTCTTCTCATATTTCCCCCTCAGGCACCAAACTGCCAATCCCCTGCCTTTCCTCCTGCCATAGAAAGCCAGCTTCTCCACTTGTGCATGGATCCTCAGCCTTCAAGAACTTTACTCCTGAAATGCACCTCCCTCTCTGGCATCACCATTGTCTTATTCTCTTACCTGATCATTTCCATCATCCATGCAAAAACACTAGTTTTCTCATTTTAAAAAAGCCTCCCATGAACCCCAATGCCCAACCCTCACAGTTACCACCCATTTCACTGACCCCCTCACAGAGAAAAAAAAAGCCAAAAAAATAAAGTTTTGAAAAAGCTCTTTGCACCCTCAAAAAACAATAAGGTAGGGGGAAGGAGGTAAGAAAAGACCTAAAAATGTGATGCTAAAAAGAGAGCAGGAACAAGCCACAAGAGTACCTGGGGGGAAATCTAAGCAGAGAAAACAAGAAGTAATGAAGCACTACGCAGCAGGGAGCCTGCAGGACTTTTCTGGGGATCTGCAAGGAAGCCCATGTGTCTGAGGCTCAGTGAGGAAGGAGGAAGTGGTAGGTAGCAACATCAGAAGAGTACTCAGGGATCAGATCCCAAAGGCCATGGTCAGGACCTTGGATTTCATTTTAAATGTGATAAGAATCCAGAGTGTGGAGAGAGAAGGCAATGATCGAGTTTGTATTTTGAAAGACCTGCTCTGTGGTATGGAGGGTAGGACGGGAATAGAGGCACAGAGACCAGGTGTGGTGGGGCATGCCTGTAATCCCATCAGCTTGGGAGGCTGAGGCAGGAGGAACACAAGTTTGATACCAGCCTCAGCAACTTACCGAGGTCCTAAGCAACTTAGTGAGAATTGGTCTTAAAATAAAAAAATAAAAAGGGCTGGGGATGTAGCTCAGTGGTAAAGCACCTCCGGGTTCAATCCCCAGTGACCCAAAAAGAAAAAAAGAAGTCACTGTAGTGGCCCAAGTTAGAAGAGACAATGGCTTGGATTAGGAAAGTGACAGGATATGTTTGAAGGTAAAGCTAGTAAGATTTGCAGATGGATAGAATGAGAGATATAAAAGAAAGAGAAGATCCATGATGATTCAACTTTTGACCGTGGCTACAAATAAACAGTGGCATTCTTTACTGAAAAGGGAGCATAGCCCAGGGAAGAGGAGGAAAGATGGGAGAGATGGACAGCAATAGTTTGGGACAAATTGGTTTGAGGGATCTATTAGTTATCTAAATGGAGATGCTGAAGAAGCAGTTGGGTATACAAATCCAGAGTTTTGGAGAGGACTAGAAATAAAACCTTAGAAGTTGATAAAAGACATTTAATGTGATGTGTATTAGGGTTTTCCAGGAAAACAGAATCAGTAGGTCATGAGTGTGTGCGTGTGGACAGGGGAGAGAGATTTTAAAAACTGACACATGACTGTGAAGGCTGGCAAGTCTAAAATCTACAGGGCTGGCTCCTGTAGGCTAGACATTCCAAGCAGCAGTCTGGAGGCAGAACGGCTTCGTCTTCAGGAGACCTGCCTTTTCACTTCAAACATAAAACCCACAAAGGTAACCTGCTTTACTTACAGTCTGTTGATTTCAACATGCATCACACCTTAAAAATGCCTTCACAGCAACATCTAGACTAGTGTTTGACCAACCAAGTGGGCAACCAAAGCCTGGCCAAGTTGACATATAAAACAACTCTCACCCTACGGCTCTAGATGAAGTTACTCAGGGAGTTGATATATTCAGGAGAAGGAAGAAACCCCAGACAGAGCCCTGGCACACTCAAACTACAAAAACAGAGAAGAACTGGGCAAAGGGGCCTGAGCGTGAAGCTCACTGGAGGCAGTTAGGAGGAGAGCCAAGGGTGGGGTGTCTCACAACACCCTAAAGGAGAGCTCCAAAAAGGAGGGAGACCCACTACATTAAGCACTGCTGAGAAATCCTCTAAGAAATCCTGAGTCATGGAGGTCACTGAGGATTTGTTATGAAAATGAGGAGAGGAAAGAAGTTCTAATCAGAGGGAGTTCAACAAGAAACAGAAAACAAGGAAATATGGACGTACAGCAAACTCTTTCAAGGATAAATGAAGAAGGACCTGAAGAAGAGTATAGGATCCAGAAAGGTTTTAGTTTATCTATGGAGGAAATTATTACAGCATGATTTTCTACTGAGGGAATAATCTAGTAAAGGGAAATGTGGCGCGTTTCAATAAGGAAAGGAAGGAAAGGAGATCAGTACAGAACCAAAGTCCTTTGAACACAATTTATTATGCAGCACAGACTCTGAAGCAAAACCAGAGAACTAGAACCTAAGTAGCTAGACGGTTGAGTCACAGCCTCTTGGCTTCTTTTCTTTCTACAAGGCCCTTTGTGGTCCTTCCACCTCTTCATCTCATCCAAGCCTTCTCCTAACCCCCAAGACCCTGTCATTAGCTTCTTTCAGTCCCTTTAATTATTGAGCACCCTCTCACCACAGGGCTTTGCTAACTCCCAGCATTCAGCAAATCTAGTTCAAACATGTCTTCCTTGAGGAAGCCATCAGAGGCCATCCCCCTATGAAACGTGCCCATGTTCCCAAGCATTCTTTCTGCTTAGAAGGTCACAACTGCAACTGTACTGTTATTTAGGATCATTTGATCAGTGTCAACCTCCCCCTCTATAATACATGATCCAGGAGAACTTTCTGAGATGATAGGAATGTTCTACATCTGCACTGTCCAACCCAATAGTTACTAGTCACATGTGACTAATGAGCACTTAACAGATGGCCAGGGCAAATACAGATCTGGAGTTATTTAAGTTTAATTCATTTAAGTTTAATTCATATAAATAGTCCCAGGTGAGCAGGGGCTAGGATTATTATTTATGCCTGCCACCATGTTCCTAGCACTTAGTACAGTGCGCACACAGCAATCAGTAAATATTTGTTCTGAGAGTATATCTGTAAAATGAGGATGTTACTAGTTAATTTGTGCACACCATCTTTTTCCACAGAGGATAGAAAAAAAATTTATATAGTACATATCAGGTAGTCTCCAGTTTTCCTGTAACAGTGAATTTGACCTTTAAGAATCTGCTCAGAGAGGGGCTGGACCAGTGGCTCGGTAATTACAGCGCTTGCCTAGCATGCACTAGTACACGGGCTCAAACCCCAGCACCCTTATAGACAACTAAGTGTCAGAGCAACAAAAGCCATGTGAAAAACTCAGTAAAAATTGATTCTCTGTCTGTCTCTCACTGTCCTTCTTTCTTAAAAAAAAAAAAAAAAAAAAAAAGAATTTGCTCAGAGGGAAGCTGGAATGATAATGAGAATATACTGGTGATCTGAATAATAACATCTGTAATATGCTCAGGAAAGTGCCTGGAAAATATCAGGTGTCCGAATGTGCTGGTTCATAAACTTCAGTGAGTATACAATGGAAAAGCAAATAATGGTAAGGGAAAACTAGGGAAGGCTTCTTAAATCAAGTGATATTGTAATCATATCTTGAGGAATAATTAAAATAGGAATAATGCCTAAGAAATCTTCAGTGCTTAGTATGTGCTGGGCACAAATTCAGGTCTTTCCATGATTAATTCAATCCTCATAACAATTATTTCCTTCATTTTATAGATGGAAAAAACTGAGGTATAAATAGGACAAGTTACCCATGATCACCTAGCTAATCAATGGCAGAGCTGGGTCTGACCCCTAGTCCTTGGTTCTTACCAAAATACTATTCTACTCCTTGAACAGAACTTTTCCAAGCAGAGGCACAATACATGCAAACACGCAGTGGTAGGAAAGAAGCAGTGTGGCTTTGCATGGGGACTCAGGAGCATGAAGGGAGATGAAACAATAAAGATATACTGGATTTAGCCTGGAGTTCACAAGGCAGGGATGTGTCTGACTCCCATATGTTCTCAATGCATCTCCCAAATTGTAGGTGTTCACCCGTATTATGATATTAGAAACAGATTCCAGAAAGCTAAGAATTTTGCTAAAGCAGATGAGTGTTGGAGTTGGTATTAAAAATCCACGGGTGCCAATCTCCAAATCCACTGCCTTTCATGCAGGTAAGCAATGTATAGGGAGGTATCAGTTAAAAAGAAGAAGCAGCAATAAGCTGTAGAAACACAAAAAGCAAGGACGTAAGTTCCAGGGAAGACTTCACCCACGAAGCATCTACTCTGAAAACTCTGGACCCTTTCCTGGCAGAGCTCGATCTAATGGAGGCTTCTCTCACCAAGCACAGAACTCGTCACTCCTTTTTCTTATACCAAGCTACATTAAAGACATCTGTTTACATCCTCACCACCTGCACAACTGTCACTTTTGGAACAACTCCATGCCAGGCGCTTTACATGTTCTCATTAATCTTCTCCATAACCCCTTGTGTTTGTATCATCACCTCCATTTACAGATAGTAATCCAAGGTTAAACCACGGCCCCAGGTCTCATAGCTGGGCCAGGATTACCTTTGAATGCCCTTCTTTCTCAACCACATATTATTCACTGGAGGGGCTGGTCTCTGTTTCCCTGGAACCTGGCACAGTGCCTTCCCCATAGTAGACACTCACTCAAGGTTTGAATTCAGCTGGTCCTTCAGCAGGCTTTTGAATATTAATGAAGCAGGGAAGAGAAGAAAGACTATGGTGTTCCTGTAAACCAGTGCTGAATGGTGGTGAGGAAGCCCTGATTTGTAGCACTTGCTATCTCTGCTATGAACACTCTCAGTGTCCCATTGCAATTCTAGAGGAAGGGGGAGTTTTCTTATGTAGACTGCCATTGGCCACAAGTGCCCCAGGAGATGCAGGCTCCACCCCAGTTAACTCTGAGATGCTCTGTCTTATATAACTGGAGATCAGCCACCCTAAACCACAGTTGAGGGCTTGTAGGAGTGCTAATTAATAATGGTAAACAGCTTTTAGATCCTACACATGAAAGAACTTTCATACAGCTTATTAACCTCTAAATTCTATTAGGTAGTTGATAAGAAGAGGAACATCCCCCCTCCCCTCTGTCCCCCCCTTCCTTCTTTCCTTCTTCCCTTCTTCCTCCTTCCTCCTCTTCCTCCTCCTCCTCCTCCTGTTTTATATGTAAAGGCCACTCCAGGAGGTTAACCTCTAGAAACTTTACAAACATTCCAGCCAATTCCTCTGTCCCAGGTTGATGGGAATAGGGAAATGGGGCAAAGCTGAGTAAAGGCCAGGACTTGAAGGCTAACCGATAGCCTTGGTGCTTTTCCCACACCTGTTTAGCGTGGAGTTTTGATCAATGCCCCTACCAAGAGGCTGTATAGCCCCCATATTTGTACTTTTAAGTGGTAGCCTGCTATAAGCTCCCTCTCTCCACGCAAGTATTCTATCTTCTTTCTTCTGACTTAAACCCTGTTCCTTTCATTCTTGCCTTCCATTGTTGTTCATGGATTTCATTCTTGAATTTCTGAGACAAGAACCTAGAAAGAAATTAGTAGTAAGCTGCTAGGGTCTACCATTAAGACCCGCAACACCACTTGATAGAAGTAGACAAAAATCCGGCTTTGCCGGCTGCTACCTTTTAGCTGATGCTGCTGAAACTAAAATTGGTCTGCAACTCATGTGGCCCTCACCCAACAGGAGATGACAATCGAGTTTCATCTCAAACTCCAATTTCAGTACTCCAAGCCTTGGATTGAGAGAAATAGATCTAATTTAGCTCTATTAAGACTAATTTTTCTACTAAAAACAGAGGAGAACTTTGTGGTTTTTCTCAGTGGCAGAGTATTAGCCTAGCATGTATGAAGTCTGGAATCTGATCCTTGGTACCATGTAGTTTTCCACCAAATACTTCTGAAAATTCTTTCATCTAAAGATTTTAAATGCTTTTCTAATCTTTCAATAATCTCAGGAACTCTCTGAGACTGTGTTGTAATGAAGGAGGTTGGACTACCTCCTACTGTCCTTGATAGGATTCAAAGTTAACCATTTATATGGGTTTCTTCTTTCTCAGAGGTACAACATACATGAGGCCTCTAGTTCAGCATTCAGTCACCTGCTAAAAGGTGAATTATTCCCCATCTCATTATCATCTATGGTCTGCAGGTAGACCATATTGTGGTGCCTCTATACTTATGATTTTTAAAAAATAATTTTTGAGACAGGGGTCTTGCTATGGAGCCCAGGCTGGTCTCAAACTCCTGGGCTCAAGTGACCTTCCCACCTCAGCCTCCCGAGAACCAGGGACCACAGATGCTACTATTCTATCCCCCAACCTTATACTTATGATTTAAATTAGAGACAAATGTATGGTCTAAAGGAAAGTATTGTGCTAATCTCTTCAGATGAACCAATTTCAGCTTTTCCACAGGCAAAAACAGGATGTTATAAGCAACATTAACTGAATTCCAGGCCATTTGTTTTCCTAAAAGAAAGATTTAATTCCCCAGTTTGCTTTCAGCAAGCGTGTGTGTATGTCTGTGTATGTGTGAGATAGAGAGAGAGAGAGAGAGAGACAAACACTAAATTCTGGCCAGCAACAAATAAGCAAACTGTTAATGTGCAACTTCCAGGAAATGTTTTTAAATGGAAAGGCTGTGCCCCCTTAAGCCCCTCTTTCAACTGAGGCTCAAGTCTGGGTACCCATCTTAAAGCACAAGATGCAGGACAAATCCTGAGGAACATGGAACAAGAAAACAGAAGGACAAATGCTGCATCTTACACTGGAATATCACATAAGCCCCAGACAGGCTACTGCTGCCTACATTTCTTTTAGGTGAGAGAATAACCTTTATATCTAGTTTAAACCATTTTTATTTTGGGTTTGCTGCCACATGTGGCAAAGCTAATTGCAACTGAAACACTTGTATTGCATTACAGGAAACACATTTACATTGCAGGAAATACAAGAAAGAAAGAAAGATAGATAGATTATCATTTACAATCTTACCATCTGGATGCAAACAAGACCTAAGGCTCTCATTGTTCACTCACAGACTTTCCCAGAATTCTCTTATTCATTCCCAAAGCTTGAAATCTTACTCACAGATTAAACCTTCCCAAACCTGTATCTCCAGCTCCTATACCTATACATGCAGTGGCCTCTATACCCACCGTGGACAATCACAACTTGTTGCCCAAAACTGATCTCATCCTCCTCTCTAACCTAATCCTGTCTCCTCTCTCCATCTACCCTTGTTCATGACAGAAATCTGAGCAGCACCCTTGACTTCTCCCTCCACTTCATCCCACACTGGGTTGGGATTGTCTGTCTCCCCTATTAAAACTGTCTCCTAAAGAGAAATCAGATCTTATTCACCAGTGTTTCCTTAGAGCCTAGCACAGTACAAGACAGATGCACAAATATCAACATTTTTTTTTTAAAGAGAGAGGGACAGTGTGAGAGAGAGTCCGTCAATTTTATTTAGGTTTTCATGTGACTTTTGTTGCTCTGAGACCTTGTTGCGTATGTGGTGCTGGGGTTTGAACTCGCATATTCTCACACGCCAGGCAAGTGCCATAACTACTGAGCCACCGTTCCAGCCCCAAATATTAATATTTCAGGCATCTCCAGGCCTTCCAGGCCTTCCTATGCTTTCTTTTGATTATTTTACAAAAACTATTTTAAATGCATTGCTTTTTTCATTAAACATTATAGTATAGGAAATTTCCCCATGCTATTAAAACTCTCTATGAATCATTTCTTTCTTTTTTTTTTAAAGAAGCAATTTTTTTGTTTGTTTGTTTGTTTGTTTTTCAGGGCTGAGGACCGAACTTGGGGCCTTGCATGTGATAGGCAAGCGCTCTGCCACTGAGCCAAACCCCCAACCCCTCTATGAATCATTTCTAATGGCTGCATAATATTACATGAGTTATCAGCCACTGCTATGCACTGACAATGTGTCAGGAACTATGCTAGGCATTTCATGTATATCCTTATTAGATCCCCATGGTACAGATGAGGAAACAAAGGTTCAGAGGAGCAAAGAGCACTCTACCTGTGGTGACTATGACTAATGACCCACGGAAGGTGGGACTCATGCCACTTATGTATAAGAGTAGGCCCTCATATATTTTTTGAAAAGATAAAAGCAAGAACAACTGACTAGAATGTCCATTAAACAGAGATTTATCTTACTTTATAAAAAACAATCAAAATCTATCCTTTTCATATCTAATTAAATTGAGGAAGAGGCATTAATTAAACACAATGTTAGATATATTACAAATATTATCCTATTTGATTCTTTATATTTTTTTAAAGAGAGAGGGACAGTGAGAGAAACAGAGAAAGAGAGAAACAACTTTATTTAGCTTTTCACATGGCTTTCGTTACTCCAGCATACTAATTGTGCACGTGGATGCTGGGGTTTGAACCCAGGTCCTCGTGCTTGCCAGGTAAACACTGAAACCACTGAGGAACCTCTCCAGCCCCTCTATTTTTTTTTTAAGAGAGATAGGGACAGTGAGAGAGGGGAAAGAGAGAATCAGTTTTATTTGGCTTTCATTGCTCCGACACTTCATTGTGTACGTGGTGCTTGGGTTTGAACTTGCATCCTTGCGCATGCCAGGCAAGCGCACTGAGCCACTGCTCTAGTCCCTATCCTATTTAATGCTAACAACTCAACCAAAGGCTAAACTATCCCCTCTTGGCATGGCCTTGAACTCAGGCCTCCAAGACACAAAAATATACTTTCTACTTCCTAAGGGAAATCCTTGTATGAAACACGTGAATTGTTTTCTTAAATGGATATCAACTTTATCACCACTTTGTATTTACTGTAGAGCAGAAATGTACCTGAATAGATGTAAATATGTACACAAATGTTACAGAATCACTGACACTCCTTTTGGTCCACTGATACAAGGACACAGCACACATTAGGGACACAATGAGTGCAGTATGAACATTACTAAAGCAGCTGTAGCAAGCAGAAGTAGCCTGGGTGTGTGTGTGTGTGTGTGTGTGGGTGGGTGTGGGTGTGGGTGTGTGTGGGTGTGGATGTGTGGATGTGTGTGTGTGTGTGTGTGTGTGTGTGTGTGGGTGTGGGGGTGTGTGTGGGTGTGGGTGTGTGTGGGTGTGTGTGTGTGGGTGTGGGTGTGGGGGTGTGTGTGTGTGCGCGCGCGCACGTGTATGTAGAAATTAGTGGAAGGAATCATGACCAACAAGAACAGAGAACAGTTCAGCATTGATCAGGAACCTGGACTTTGGAGCCAGATTCCTCATTTTCAAGGTTTTGTTCTGTCACTTTCTGGTTGTATGACTTCGACAATCTATCTAACCTCTTTTATGCACGCATTTCTTCATCCATGAAATGGAGAGAAGAGTAATACCTATCCAATATGTTCAAATTAGTGTTTAAGGTGCTTAGAGCAGTGGCTCATAGAAATTGCTATGTAAAGGTCTCCTCTTCCTATTATTATTATTCCATAAGGAACATGGGTAGACAATTCAGATAATGAAATATAACATGTAAAAATAAAATTCAGATCATGTTTTACAACATGGGGAAAATGTTATACTTCATTAATAGAGAAAAACAAATGAAAATAAACAGACAATTTTTAATCTCTTAAGGTGGCAAGCAATAACCTTAAAAACTTATTATTATTTCTTACTACTCACTAAATATAGGAAAATCATTGAGTTTGGGGAGTTATCAATTAGCATACCCTATTTATTTATTTATCTATTTATTTTAGAGAGAGAGGGACAGTGAGAGAGACAGAGAAAGAGAGAAACAACTTTATTTTTTTTCACATGGCCTTAGTTGCTCCAACACTTAGTTGTGTACGTGGCGCTGGGGTTTGAACCCGGGTCCTCGTGCTTGCCAGGCAAGCGCCAAAACCACTAAGCCACCCCTCCAGCCCCTAGCACACCCTATTTAAATGGCTCCAAAACCCTTAGATGTTGATAATCTGATCCAGAAATACACTCCAATAATCTGTCCCAAGAAAATAATTATCAATGCAGCAAAAATTTTATGTGCAAGAAAAATATTTCTAACCTATTCTATCACAGCAAAAAATTGGCAGCAGACTATTCAACTGTAGTAGAATGGCTAAATAAATACATGGAATTTTATAGATACTGGGAAAACTATTAAGAACTTGTAATAATTGAAAACTATTTATTAAGTCACAAATCAGAACAGAGAATACATAAAAGATACTACATACATAAAAGAGAATACATACAAAAATACTAATAGTGGTTACCTCTGTGTGACAATATATGACTTTTGTCTTTTATTATACAAATTTTGTAAAAATGAATAATTTTACAGATAAAACCACAGTACTTAAGGGCTATTTTAACCTGCATTTTAAAAATAAGCAGAATGTATTAAGCCAGCAACTTTAAATTTACTAGAAAAAGAAATAGGATCTTCACTACAGGACACAGGAGTCGGTGGCACCGTCCTTAACAAAACTCTCATGGCTCAAACAGTAAAGTCAAGAATAAATGAATGGGATGCCATTAAACTAAAAAGCTTTTGCACAGCTAACGATTTAGTCAAGAGCATCAAGAGAGAGCCTACAGAATGGGAGAAAACCTTTGCTTGCTACACCTTGGACAAAGGGTTAATATCCAGAATATACAAAGAACTAAAAAATCTAAACACCAAAATCACAAATAATCCAATCAATAAATGGGCTACAGATCTAGAAAGAAACTTCCACCAGAGGAAGTTCAGAAAGCCCATAAATATATGAGAAAATGCTCTACATCCTTAGCGATAAGAGAAATGAAAATCAAAACTTCAATGAGATTCCACCTCACTCCTCTCAGAGTGGCAAAAATGAAGAATACAAACAATGACAGATGCTGGAGGGGCTGTGGGAAAAGAGGAACACTGTCACATTGCTAGTGGGACTGCAAACTGGTACAGCCACTCTGGAAAGCAGTGTGGAGACTCCTCAAAAAATTGGGGCTGGAACTGCCTTATGACCCAGCTATCCCACTCCTGGGTATTTTCCCAAAAGAGTTAGAATCAGCATATTACAGAGATACAGCTTCATCAATGTTTATAGCAGCTCAATTTACTACAGCTAGACTATGGAACCAACCCAGAGAGCCCTCACTAGACGAGTGGATTCAAAAACTTTGGTACATATATACAATGGAATACTACTTGGCCATTAGAGAAAACAATATTATGGCTTTTGCAGCCAAATGGATGGAGATGGAAAAATTATGCTAAGTGAAGTATCCCAAACTCAGAGACTCAAGGGCTAAATGTTTTCTCTCATTTGTGGAAGCTAGAATACATCTGGAAACAGTATGTTAGATGGCTAAGCTCATAATAACCTCAAAATGTATGAATTTTTACACAGAAAGATCATTGCCTAGGATACCTGGAGGTGTAGGGAGAGGGGCAGGGTGGGAGGAGGCATTAGGAAGGATATCTAGGAGACTGGAGGGAGGGAATATGGGGGAATCATCTCAGAAGGAGATCTCTGACCTCCACGAAATGCCCATTTAACACAGGGGTTCTTCTGGGGGAATCATAGAATCACGGGGAATCCAAGGGGGGCATCCACGACATGGCATCAGCCTTGGCTAACTATGTAAATATACATTTGTTCTTGATTGTTTGATAATTATTCCCCCTCAACTGTAACTCCATATTCATCTAATTAAAAAAAAACATAAGCAGAATTACCTCCCATGGATCCCTACTTCCTACAGGATAAAGCCTTTACACTTTTTTTTTTAATTTGAGAGAGAAAAGGAGAGAATGAGAGAGAAAGAAAGAGAGATCAATTTTTACTTATTTTTCCTCTGGCCTTTGTTTCTCCAACACTTAGTTGTATGTATGGTGCTGGGGATTGAACCCAGGTGCTTGTGCATGCCAGGCAAGCGCTCCAACCACTGAGCCACAGTTCCATTGCTCCAGCCCCAAAGTCTTGATACTTTTAACTCTTGACTCTCATCATTCTCTCTACCAGGCACTCCTTATTAGATTCATTCTAAGTAAATAAGCCTGATGTTTTCTAACTTGTTTCTGTTTACAGCCATGATTCCTACCCATTCCCTTTGTCCACCTGAGAAAACATCTATGCAACATCTTATCACAGCTACTCTACTCTCCTACAGCCCTTACAGACGCAGATTCTAAAAGCAGCAGATGCGAAGCAGCAGAATGGTCTTCAGAACCTGGCGGTAGCCAGGTACACATGCTTGCATGCCAGCTACAGGAGTCTGAGGCAGGAGGATCACAAGGTTGAGGTCGTTCTGAGCAACTTAGCCAGACACTACATGGAATGGAATGACACGGCATGGAATGACATGGGGATGTAGCTCAGTGTGTGCCCAGATTTTGGAAGGCCCTGAGTTCAATCCCCAGTACTGCAAAAACAAAACAAAACAAAACCAAAAAAAAAAGTAACAAGAAGAAGGAGGAGGGGGGGGGGGAGGAGGAAGAAGGAAGAAGGAAGAAGAAGAAGAGGAGAAAAGAAAAGAAAGAGGTGTATTCAGATCTCTTCTCCCCTGCCAGTACTTGGCACACAGATGACCAACACACATCTGATAAATGAGTAAACATCAATACCAGAATGGTGAGGTGGGAGCTTGCCAACAACACCTCTGTGTGTGAGGGGTTTTATTTGCTTAAGGAAATCAATCCCCAAAGAGTCAACTGGGAATGCAAACAGGCCTGAGCTTGACCCAGCAACACTGAGAAAGTTACTCAAACGCTGAACATCTGCTTCCGCACTTGTAAAATAGAAATAAATCCAAAATCACTCAAGGCTATTGCAAGGATTGATGAAGACTCTAAGATACTGACATAAAAAAAGGAACATAAATATCAGTTCCTCTCCCTCTTGCTGAAGACATTAAGATATGTGTTCCATAAACAGCCAGGGATCGAGGATGATACACATCAGAACCCCCAAGCTAGTGACATGTGGCATACAGAGATATTCACTTTTGGCAAATGGTCATTCAAGTTCTCTCAAAACTTATATCTGTTTTCCCCATTGATAGCTACAGAATGGCAACTGCTACCCCACAAAATTAAGCTAATTACATTTAAGAGGCTATTTGTTCTCAGATCAAAGTCACTGGGGAGACACCCGAAGCAGACCGAGGTTTCCTCCATCACAAGCCGTGTGAGTGCAGGTCACCCACAGGGATGGCTATGACATAGCTGGCACGGTGGCAAATTGCACAACCTCCAGTTGCAACAACCACGATGAAATCCGGGAACACCTATCGTAGTACCAATTCCATGAACACCAAACATAAAGCCACAAGGGTGCGTCATGAGACATCCCACGCAGCAGACAAACAGGGAAGGGACCAGGAATTGCCGATGGCTTGTTCGGAAGCCAGCCGCCCTGGATGTCACTACTTTTCTGTTTTGCTTCCTCATCTAAGAAGGTGTTATCACCACCTACCTCACTGATGATATTTCCAAGGTTAAGAAGGAGACCATGTCTAAGTCCCTGGCGCCGGAAGGACAGTAATTCTGACTAAGTGCTTCCCACGAAGATAGGTGTTAATGCCATACCTTCCAGGTACTGAGTTCCTGTCTTCAATACCAGTCTTTGTAGATCCAAGTTGACCTTGAGATGGTTGTTTGCAAATATTAACCTTAATGTGTAACAGTCCAAAAGAAGAAAATGTCAGGGTGGTGAAGGAATTTCCCTGATATGACAACTTCCCTTCTGGAATTTCTTTAAGAGATGTTACTGTTGTGAATATAGGAACTTAGTGGACAGTCATTCCATTACCTATCCAGTTAGGCAGCACACTACACCAGGTGCCACAGAGTGCCATGGGCCTTAGTACAGAGCCAAGCATACAGCAAGCACTCAATAAACTCTGAATGATTAAGTGTAGCCATGTGATTCTATACAAGATCCCCTGTCTATCAACTGACTTCTGGCTCTTCAATACCTGCTCTGATTCATGCACTGGGGAGATTAAGTAGGCAAGACTGATAGAAAAATCATGCCTACAAAGGATTCTGGAGCCAAGCAGGAACAGATAAAGGAGGTGTGTGTTCCTGAAACTAGCACTTAGAGCTAATGAGTAAGTCCAGCTCTGTAACTGGAAGGTCTTTGAGAACGTGACCTCACAGCAAGGGCCCACTGCACATGCTGAGTGGTGTTCCTCCTATTTATTCACAAATAAATCTCACAGAATTGACAGTGCATGAATTATTATGCTTCCTACTTGTGTTAGAGCTCTAAGTTTTGGTCTCGGTATGCCTTTATACTTTTTCATAATTATTGAGGACCTTGAAGTTTTTATTTATATAGATCATAGCTATCAATATTTTCTGCATTACAAATGAAAACTGAGACATTTGAAACATTTATTAATCCACTTAAAACTACATGTTTTAATAACATTTTAATAAACAAATGTATGTTCTAAAACAAAATAAATACAGTGAGAAGACTGGCATTGTTCTATATTTTTGACATTTTATTAGTGTTCAGCTTTATTAAAAATAGGTAGATTATATCATATCTGCCTCTTCATTTACTTTGTTGTGAAATATATTGTCTTAATAGCAGTCTAGAAAAAAATCCAGCCACATGCAAAGGTAATTGGAGAAAGAAGAAATACCTAATATATTTTTTTTCAGTTAATTATGGATACTTTCTTTAGATACCACCCCAAAACTCCACAAATAGTAGCTGGCAGTTGCAATGCAGGATCTGAAACTATATGGATGAGTTTCTTACATTCTGTCATATTAATATCTGCTGATCTTCCTCCACTTTGGCTCTTTGTAAGATCATACACTGATCATTTAGAAAATATTCATTTACTAAGTCTTGAAGATATTTCAAATATTGACACAATTCAATATATAATATCAAAAAATTACATTCAATATGATCATTGATCTCATCAGAAACGTATTGAGAAGGAATTGAGCTTGCATGGCAGACAAAACTTTCAAAATTCTACTATTCTCTTGAAAGCTTAAACTTTATCATCAGCAACAAATACTATCTTTTGCTTTCCCTGAAGTGACAGACTCACTTTGTTCCTTTTGGGGGGAAATGTCTGCCAGCTACCCACATCTGAACAATCCCAGTCTGACTGTCAGCCTTATTCTTTTAAGCATTATATGATGCTCTACCAAAAAAGCAGGCAGTTCTGTTTGCAGCTCACACTGTAACCACACTAACCACACAAGTGCTTCTCCCTGAAAAGCACGCGCACTCCACGCAGCCAACACTCTGTCCACGCTTTCTCATCACGCAACAGTAAAATGACGCATAGTCAAGGTGTTGAAATTTAAAAGCTAACACTTTTTATTACTTCATGGAAACAGTTTTCTGGGTTACATGTGGTAGTGAAGAACACACTGACCACTAGTGCAAGTTGGTGCCCTGGCCCCTGCTTTGATTCATGGTCAGCCACCAGCAGTTACATGCACCATTGTTTCTGCAAGATCAGGACCAATGGCAAAAGAGTAAAACTGGAAAGTTATATCTTATTATTATGAAAACGTTTGACCTTCAGGACTCCTAAAGGTCACAGGCACCCCCATGGGTCCGCAGACCACACTGAGAAGTGCTGCCTTAGACTACAGATGTCCATCTGGTCCTGCAAGCTGCCTGTATTCACACTAGAAGAGGGCACAAGGCAGTAGATGACTGCTTACATGTGAGGAAGTGACAAGCAACGACACAGGATCATCAGAGCCCTCATTTAGCAAAGCATTCCTGGATTGCTTACAGAAGCTGATTCTGGTCAAACCTCTCCTAACTCACACGCACCAGGTTTTCTTAGGCAGAGCTTTAGCAAGGGAAGAGTGGGAGCACCCAGCTATGATCTATATTGCTATAGCTGCTTCCACACAAAGAGGAAGGAGCTGCCTTTCTGATTAGTGCTGCCAGCATTTAAATCTCAAAGTGGTTGACAGCATCTTTGGAGACCTTCTTTCCACCCTTTGGTGCCCTGTCAACCACCCTGCCTTCGAACTTCCAAGCACTTAGTACCTATATCCCACATCTCCTTTTCCAGTGTTACCTCCCAACTTCTCCTCATGGGCTTCACTGTTAGTTAGCTTGTTTGGTTTTCTTCCCCCCACATTCACCAAGCTTCAACTGATTTAAGTTAGCTAAGAAAGCATATTTTTAGAATGCTACCTTTTGATCCAGATAAAAATTGAATTATTGGGGTTTCCTTTCAAATACTATGGAGTACTTAGGAGCAACAGCCTTCCTTAGTGGAGGGTTAGAGAGGTCATGCTAATGGAGACAGACACCATGCCATTAAAATACAAGCTTGACAATTAGACATGCTGGTGTCCAAATTATAGACACACTGCTTACATGATTTTCAGGAAGTTATCTGACTGGGAGTCGATTTCCTCATCTGTAAAATGTGTAAAATGTGGATAAAATCTTCCTTGCAGAGTTCTCATGAGGGTTAGTGAGTATACTAAATCTAGCATAGTTCCTACTCTATATGTGTGGTGGTTATTATCTGATTCTGTGTTAGAAAATGTCTTTGGTATCAAGTAATAGTTTTCTGTCACACAACTACCTCTTTCCTTCTGACCCTAGAAATGAAATTCATATCCCAATTGTTCCTATATCCCAATTCCCATATACCTTTTTCTCTTTAGCTGAATCTCTTCTGTTGCTTTATTGCTGTGTAGACTGGTCAGAGACTGTAAATGCCCAGGACTCTGCCTCCCAAAAGCTATGAGGCATGAAGGCTACTTCTGCTTCCTGATCTACAGGGTCTGTTTTTCCTAACAGAAATGATGGTACTGGGCACTGGTTCAGATTCCTGATATTTGCCCTTGATGTTGCCCTTGAAATCTTTTGTCCCACCAATAAAAAGCATCAGCACCATGGACCTAGGAAGCTTTCCATTTCACTTTGCCAACTGTTCTTTCCCTGGGATTTCCAGCCCCCAACTATATCCCAGGGCTCCTTTCATGGATCTTCACCTTTACTAATCTTTATATGTCCCCTGATACAATATCTGAATGCGTTTCACATATACTATTTGGAATTACTTGCCGGCAAGGAGATAAATTTGCAGAAGCTTTTTTAAAAAAAGTCACCATATGTACTTTAAATAAAGTCATCATGTAAGTTATACTGTACTTATAACTAGACTCAGGATTAGCAGGAAGAATGATTTCAAAACCAGGAAACTCCAACTTATACCAAGGTTATAAACTAGGTAAAGGCTAAAGATTAGCCTCAGGGGAGTGCCCTGTTTAAACAACCACAGAGAAGAATCAGTGAGAGCTCACTAAGTAATAAAAACCTCAGGAAGAAAAATAAAAGCTAGACAGAATAGATTAAATAAAATGTACAGTCAGCAGTTATAATTTGTTTATTAAAATCTTACCTGCTTGATCAAGTTCGAGCAAAAAATAAGGGACACACATAGATTTAAATAACTTCTTTACCTGTAAGAAGTTGAAAAACAAAGGGGAGAATGAAAAACAAAAGGTAATGACCAACAGGAGAGTCTTACCCAGCTTTGCCATTTTCCTCCTCAACCAGCCTTTGCTGAAAACTTTCCAGTTCATTTTTATGTAACCCACAAGATTCTCCCTGCTGACACTGATGACATTTAAGAAAGCATTTGAAGTCTGTTGATTCCATTCTATAGTCAATGATTCACCTGTACAGCTTCATAAAATAGACTGTACACGTTTGGCTACGCAGTCTCCCCAGCTATGAAATGGGCTTAATAAGAGCCACAACTTTAAAAAGCACTATAACATCTAAAGTCTCTAAAACATTATGTAGCAATCCTGAGTATGGGGGCACATATTATAATGATTAAAATATTCACTTATTTATTTTTTAGCCAAGAAATCATTAATCAACAGATCAGCTTAAAAAGTGATATGCTAGCTGGGCCTGTAATCCTAGTGACTCAGGAGGCTGAGGCAGGGGGAACACAAGTTTGAGGCCAATCTCAGCAACTTAGTGCGACCCTATCTCAAAATAAAAAATGAAAAAAGATTTGAGATGTAGCTCAGTGGTACAGGGCCCCTGGATCCAACCCTCAGTATCAATTTTTTAAAAAATCATATGCTTAGGGGCTGAAGCAGTGGCTCAGCAGTTGGAGCACCTGCCTGGCATGAACAGGAACCCAGGTTCAAACTCCAGCAGCACATACACAACTAAGTGTTGAAGAAACAAAGGCCAAATTAAAACATAAATAAAATTGATTCCCCTGTTCCCTCTCTCTTTTAAAAATAAAATCATGCTCAAAATTATACAGGAAAAAACCAAAAAATTATACAAAAAAAACCTTACTTGAAGGACAAAAATTACATTTGCCAAATTTATGCTACTAAATGGCATTTGAATTACTAATAAAGATGATTTTTATGGGGCTGGAGCAGTGGCTCAGTGATTGGAGTGCTTGCCTGGCATGCACAAAGACCCAGGTTCAGGCCCCAGCACTGCACACACAACCAGGTGTTGGAGAAACAACAACAAAAAAAGATGAAAAATAAATAAAATTGATTCCCTCTTCTCTCTCTCTTTCCTTCCCTCTATCTTTAGGG
>PVKS010024015.1:0-31548 GCA_004027875.1 Aplodontia rufa | reverse complement strand
AACTAAAAAAAAAAAAAAGAAGAAGAAGAAGAAGTGCTTAGGAGGGATGGAGATGTGACAACCTTAAAGTGCTTACCTGGCAGTCCCAAGGCAAAATGAAGGAAATAGAAGAGCTGTGGCTCAAAAGTAACACAGGTTTATTGGGAGAAACCTGAGAAGGGGCGCCCCAGTGGAGTCTGGGACTCATCTTCTGCTTTCAGACCAGGGTGGATAAATAGGATTAAGGGAAAAGATTAGGGCCTTGCTAAGGAGTTGTCAGGGAAGGGTCCTTTCTTAAGTGGGTCTGGGTTTTAGGGAGAGGGGCTCTTGTTCTAACATAGAGGATAAGATTGTCTAGGTCAAGTTCGACCTAATAAGCACCACATACATAACTAAGTGGAGGAAAAACAAAAAACAAATGAGAAAAATTAACTCTTTCCCTCATTAAAAAAAAAGGAGGGGGCTGGAGCAGTGGCTGAACAGTTAAAGCACATGCCTGTCATGTGCAAGGAGCTGGGTTTGAACCCCAGCACAGGTATACAACTGAATGTCTGAGAAATACAGGCCAGATGAAAAAATAAATAAAATTGATATTCTCTCTCCCTCTCCCTCTCTCTCTTTCTTTCCTCTCTCTTAAAAAAAATGCTTATCTCTCTCTCTCTCTCTCTCTCTTCTCTCTTAAAAAAAAAAAGTGCTTAGGGTCTCAGGGCAGGGTGGCCCATGCTGGTAATCTTGACAGGCAGGAGGGTTGCAAGTTTAGGGTCAGCCTTAGCAATTTAGATTGATCCTGTCTCAATATTAAAAAATAAAAGGACTGAGGAATATATAGGTCAGTGGTAGGGTATCCCTGATTCCATCCCCAGTACCACCAAAAAAAAAAAAAAAAAAAGAGAGAGAGAGAAAGTTGGGTTTTGGTACCCTGAAATATAGCTCCTAACAACATTGCTGCTGTTATACTTTGAAAGGTCACCAATATCGCTTTTGAGTCAGCCCAGGCCTTATTTCAGCCCTCATCTTTGCTGAATGCTTTGTAAGTTCTTGGCTCAATACCAAAGCCTTCAAGCTCCCAACCAGAATGTTAAGGAAACAGTAGCAAGGGCATGGTCAAAAGATTATAAGGAGGGGCTGGAGCAGTGGCTTGGCGGTTATGGTGCTTGCCCGGCATGCGCAAGTACATGGGTTCAAACCCCAGCACCCACGTACACAACTAAGTGTCAGAGCAACTAAAGCCACGTGAAAACTCAATAAAAATTGATTCTCTCCCTCTCTCTCTCTCTCACTGTCCTTCTCTCTTAAAAAAAAAAAAGATTATAAGGAAACTCCACAAAGAAACAGAGCAAAGGAGATAAAACACAGATCATTTAAAAGGGAGAGAAAGGGATGCAAGTGTACCAAAAGTCGCTGGACAATTTTATTACCTTCTCTCTCTTTTCTTTTGTATTTGCTTTCCTGAGGCTGAGTGCCAGCTACTTTGGAATGAGGAGGGAACTTTCTTGGGAGGAGGAAGCAGATTATAAATATGTAAGGCAGGGGCTGCAGCGATGGCTCTGCAGTTACAGTGCAAGCCTGCTGTGTGTGAGGACGTGGGTTCAAACCCCAAAACCACGCATACAACGAAGTGTAGGAGCAACAAAAGCTACATGAAAAACAAATTGATTCTCTGTTTCTCTCTCTTAAAAAAATATGTTAGGCAGCTAATAATGCTTTTATTTCCTTCATAGCATTTATCTACTAATGTTAGGTAGAACTGACTTAGGCAATGTCATTTTGAAACATATCCACTATCTCAGAACAAGAATCACCTCAAGGTCATTTTGACCCTACCTGTCCTTAAATTCCGGACAACACTCCACCCTCAACATCACCATCATTAAGAAAGGAAACCTTGGGGCTGGATTGGTGGCTCAGTGGTTTTGGCGCTTGCCTGGCAAGCATGAGGACCTGTGTTCAAACCCCAGCACCACATACACAACTGAGTGTTGGAGCAACTAAGGCCATGTGAAAAACTAAATAAAGTTATTTCTCTCTTTCTCTGTCTTAAAAAAAAAAAAAGAAAGAAAGAAAGGAATCCTTCATACCCCAGCACCACATACACAACTAAGTGTTGGAGAAACAAAGGCTGGATGAAAAAATAAAATGGATTCTCTCTCTCTCTCACTCAGTCCCTCTCTCTCTTAAAAAAAGAAAGAAAGAAAGAAAGAAAACAAAGGAATCCTACTTGATAACTCGCTAGTGATGCCTGAATCCCCTCCCGCCTCATGCCCTCTATGTATGCCCCAGGCTGTAAGTGGCAGTTGGGAGCGGGGGCGGGGGTCCCAGGTCCCAGATTCCACTGGGTCCCCTCTGCAGGTTTCTTCTGAATAAACCTGTGTTATTGTTAAGCTGCCATTCTCCTCTTGATTTCCTTCAATCATTTCTTTCTTCCCAACTTTATCATTTTTTTCATTGGCATATTCATTTTTGTCTGTTACCCAATACTATGGTATGGATGCAGTTTGAGTATGTTGTCCAAAGTTTCCTGTGCTGCACATGTCATTGTTGAGAAATTGTGAAACCCTTAAGGCATGGGGACTAGTGGGTGGTCACTGGGGGGCCGCCCTCATAAGGAATTAATGTAGTTCTCCTGAGAGCCCAGTTAGTTGCTGTGAGACTGGGTGGTTGTAAAGAGAGCAAATCTAACATCTGAATCTCTCTGACTTCCTGTCTCACCATGTAGTCTCCTCCACACAAGCTTCTGCCATAGTGAAGCCATCTGCCATGTTGTGATATAGCCAGAAAGCCCTCACCAGAGTTGAGCAGATGCTTGCACCATACCCTTGAATCTCCAGAACTGTGAGTGAAATAGCCCTCTTTTATTTACAAAGTATCCAGCCTTAGGTATTTTGTTATGTCAACAGAAAATAGGCCAATATATCCTAGTATAATGTAAGCTCTAGGAGGGCAAGAAACAGGCCCTCTGTCCTACTCATCCTTGTATCTTCAGTAACAAACTCAATGCCTGACAATTTGGTGTAGATATTAACAAAGCAAAGAAACTAATAATAGAAGGAGATAGTGGAAAACATTCATTTTTGTTTTCTTGGGGTACATAAAACATTCCTTAGCAAGCAAGAAAGCTAAGAAGCCAGTTCCTCCTATTATTAACATCTTTCATAATAATGAGATAACATTGATTTGTTATTAATGAAGGTACATACTGCATTCAGACTTCCTTAGTCTTTCCTAATGTTCTTTTTCTGTTCCGAGACACCATGTTACATTCAGTTGTCATATCTCCTTAGCTTTTCAGTTCCTCAGATTTTCCTTCTTTTCAGTGGCTTTGGTAGTTTTGAGGAGTACGGGTGCTTTGCAGGATATGTCTCATGTGGGATGCACCTGCTATTTTTCTCATGATCAGACTGGAGTTATGGGCTTTTAAGAAGAAGACCACAGAAACAAACTACGGTTCTCATCACATCATACCAAGAGTACTAATCATAGCTGGCATGTTATTTTTGTAATAAAAAAATAAATATGTTTTTAAAGTTCTGCCCAATAAAAATCGCAGTGTGTTGGAGCTGAAGCGGTGGCTTGGCAACATTGCATTTGCCTGGCATGCGCAAGGGTGTGGGTTTGAACCCCAGCACCACATATACAACTAAGTGTTGGAGCAACAAAAATCAGACTAAATGAAATTGATTCTTTCTCTCTCTCACTTTAAAATAAAGAAAGCATTCTAAGAGAGAGATATGAAAAAAAAAAACACTCCAGAAATCCAACACTTCAGTGGTTATTAACCAATACCTGCATTATATTACTACCAAAATTTCGATGTCAATAGCAGACATTCCGTTCTCTGGTTTCTCTGGTTATCTGGCTCCCTGTTCCTAAGGAATTACCTCTACCATTTCCATCTTTCTTTGTCCTGTCCCACTCTTATTACTGCTCCCTCTCAGGAGCAAAACCAAATTCCTCAACTCACTTGAAGATGATTTATCAATTCATTTATGCCCTGAGGGTTTTACTTGCTACTACGAGAGGATTATCCAGATATTTTTCCAAAGAAAGTCCTTCTCTTTGAAAAATTATTAAACATGTCAGCATATTGGGGCTGGCAGTGGCTCAGCAGTTACAGCGCTTACCTGGCATGTGTGAGGATGCAGGTTCAAACCCCAGCACCAGGTACACAAGTATCTGAGCAACAAAAGCCACATGAAAAACTAAATAAAGTTGATTCTGTCTTTGTCTCACTGTCCCTCTCTCTTTATTAAAAGAAAAAAAAAAGGGTTTTTTCAACATATTTACACACTAAGGACATCCTTCCCCCAACAGATGAGGTAAAATTCCTTTGTATTTGAAACTCCTTGAAAGTTTCTTCACATGGCAACCATGATCGTACACTAAAAGTCTCTGTCCACAACAGGCACCGGGCCACATATGACTTAAATATTGGGAAAGTGTGTTCTCAGGTGTCTGTGGGTTTTCCCCTTCACCCTTTGTTATGGTTTGGATACGAGGTGACCCCCAAAAGTTCCTGTGTTACTACAGGAATGTGCAGAGGTAAAATGATTAGATTACCAGAGCTGTAACCTAATCGCTCCATTCCAGCTTGAATGGACTAACCGGGAGGAAAATGCAGGCAGATGGAGCATGGCTGGAGGTGGCATCACTGCAGGTGAACCCTGGAAAGGTTCACCTTCCTTGTGTGACTCCTTCCTCCTTCTCTGTCCCTTTCCCTGTAGCCATCAGGTGAACAATTGCCCTTCACCACACCTTCTGCCAAGACGTTCTGCCTCATCTGGGGACCAGAGCAAGGGGGTCAACCAACAATGAACTAAATCTCTGAAACCATGAGCTAAAATTAAATTTCCCTCCTCCATGTTTTTTATTGTTTGCTTTTGGTGGTGCTGGGGATTAAATATAGGGCTTTGCGCATGCTCGGCAAGCACTCTACCAACTGAGCCACATCCCCAGTCCCTCTAAGCTTGTTTGGTCTTTTGGTCCTTTTGACACCATGCTGACTAACACACCCTTCTTTCCCTCAGCCCTTCCCCTCCTTCCTTTCCCCTCATGGCACCCACAGCCTTCCTCTTGCCTTTACTCTCTCAAAACAATTCATGAGGGGTTAGGGATTTAGCTTAGTGGCAGAGCGCTTGCCTAGCATGTGCAAGGCCTGAGTTCGGTCCTCAGCCCTGAAAAAAATAAAAAAAACAATTAATGAACCACACTTGACTAAGCTATAAATAACCACAGAGCATCTCCTTACTAATTTCAGAGATATTTATATTTTAACAGGATCTAAAGACTGAAACCTAAGAGGTAAAAGTCTAAAGGGGAAAATTTTAAATATAGTTCTTATGGGAAATTTCTTCATCTTTGATGTCATTCAGGAGAAAGTAGAGGTAAAAATGAGCTTTTACTGAGCAATACTAGGCACAAAACTTTCATACAAGTATTGCACTTAATACTTACAAAAAGTATGAGTGTCACTGTTATCTCTATTTTATAGATGAATTGACACTTAGATGGAACAATAAGAATCCAGATCTGGGGCTAGAGCAGTGGCTCAGCAGTCTGAGTGCTTGCCGGGCCTGGACAAAGACCCAGGTTCAAAACTCCAGTGCCACATACACAACCAAGTGTCTGAGCAATGAAAAACTAAATAAAGTTGATTTTCTCATTCTCTCTCTCTCTCTTTAAAACCAAATCTGTCTGATTTCTCAAATCTGTTTTGTTTTTATGATAGCAATTACGAAATTAAGGATCAGCACAACTTCAGGAGGCTAAACCTTCTTTGGAACTACTCATAGACAAGTCGAACTAAAATTAGTCACACAAGGAATGGTTGTGAGGAAAGAATGAATTTTGTACAAGCCAAACTCAACCTCTCTTGCAGTAATTCTCAAGAAGTAACCTACAACCATGGTCATTAGGGGCCCTTAATAAGAACGAGGCTTATCTCAAAAAAAAAAAAAAAAGGAAAGAAAAAGGCTGGAGCTGTGGCTCAGTGGATTCACGCTTGCCTGGCATGTGTGAGGACCTGGGTTCGAAACCCAGCACCACATCCACAACCAAGTGCCAGAGCAACAAAAACCAGATGAAAAACTACATAAAATCGATTCTCCCCTCGCCCTCTCAAAAAAGAAAAAAGAATGTGGCCTACACAAGGGTTGGAGATGTAGCTCAGTGGTTAAAGCACCTGCCTACCATGTAAGACGCTCTGACACCACGGTGGGGGGGGGACCTCTTTCTGAATCCCTTCTCCAGGTGACATAATCGGTGAATCTGCATTTATTTATTTAATTATTTTTTTCTTTTCAAAGAGAGAGGGACAGTAGTGAGAGAAAGAAAGAATCAATTCCATCCAGTCTTTCATGTGGCCTTTGTTTCCCAGACATCTTGCTGTGCACGTGGTGCTAGGGTTCAAACCTTTGTCCTTGAGCATGATAGGCAAGCGACAGAACCGCTGAGCCACCGCTCCAGCCCCTAGTTATTATTTATTTATTTATTTATTTATTTATTTTAAAGAACGAGGGACAGTGAGAGAGGGAGAAGGAGAGAACCAACCTTCTATCTAGTTTTTCACGTGGCTTTCGTTGCTCAGCATACGAGGTGCTGGGGTTTGAACTCACGTACTCGAGTACTTGCGCATGCCAGGCAAGCACTGTCACCACTGAGCCACCGCTCCAGCCCCTAGTTATTTATTTTTAGAAAGAGAGGGGGAGAGTGAGAGAGAGTCCTAATCAATTTTATTTATTTATTTTTTTCACGTGGCCTTTGTTTCTCCAACATTTAGTTGCGGACATTTGTATTGGGGTTGGAACCCAGATGGTTGGGTATGCCTGGCAAGTGCTCCCACCACTGAGCCACCGCCCCAGCCCCTGAATTTGCATTTAAATGAGACCCTAAAATACACAAAGTTTCGGAATGACTAGTTTAGTGAATGAAAGGCAAAGAAGAGTTCTCTTTCTCTTTCCTACAACTGCCCATATTTTTGTAATTCTCTCAGCTTATTAGCACTCTGTCAGAGGCTGGGAACCAGAAAGGCTAGATAGAATTCATTCTTCTAAATTATTCATTAAACAATTATTTATTGCATGCTTTCTAATGTGCTAAGCACAGGAAAGCAAACACATTGCTTTTTAAATGTATTATAAAGGAAGGCAAAAGATTTGGGGGAGGAAAATTTGAAAGCATTGGTAAAGAAGAACTTAGGTTTGAGAAATTATTTGATATTTGATCACTCATGTGGACTCTAAGTGTCCCCAGAGAGACAGCTGCAAAAATCTGTAACTACACAGAGATTTCTGGTTTCATGTGTGCTATCATATTACCATACGGCAGAATGCCTGTCCAGATGTGCTGGACAACGATGAGGGGGTTCTTTGGATAAGCCAGATTTCTACCTCTTATCTTGCTGTAAAGGGATGGTAAATCTATATATGGAGTGGATCCAGGTTTTGTAGGACCTGAACTTTTGTAATTCTGGAGGCCTTCTGCAAGAAAAAGAATAAAAAAATTAGGACCACAATATTAAATATAGATGTGAATATTTGTTTAGAATGAGAAAAGAAATCAAGACAGATTACTGAACACTTGGAGGTATAGATCTTTTCTGAAATTTTTAGGCAATTTGTCAGAAATGCTTACACAGATTGGATTGCAAATCTCTTCCTCCTTTTGTCTAGAGCAGACTTCAAGTCCCAGTAATTCCCTTCTCTCAGAAGAACCTGCAGATGAGGGATCCTGAAACCTAAGTTTCATTAACTTCACAGTAAATTATTTTCCCTCCTTTTCTCAGGGCACAGTGCTAATCTTTGCTCCAGTGGCCTGTCCCAGCTTCTGCAAACATTCACAAGGCCACTATTTTAACTGACTTAGCTAGGGAACTGTGTTGACAGAATAAACTCTGATGGTGGTGAGATTTAGGCAGAGGAAATGGATCACTGGCTCTGAGACAGTTATACCACTCCTGTATTCCGAGGAGCCTGTAAGCAGCAAAGGACCAACATAGTTATGCATTTGCTGCAGCCAGGCTATGCCAACCAGACAATTAAATGCTTTTGGCTTGAATCTATTAATTCAGTTAGGGTATCTCTCCCCTGTCACTCAGAGAATCATCTTATATGAGTAATATACGCTGGGAAAGAGAATAAATAATTGGTTACTATATGCCACCTGGGTTTTTGTTTATTTTGTTTTTTAGTATTAGAGATTGAACCCAGAGACACTTTACCACTGAGCTACAATCCCAGTCCTGTTTTTCTTTTTCTTTTCTTTCTTTTTTTTGAGACAGGGTCTCACTAAGTTCCTGAGGCTGGCCTTGAGCATGAGATCTTCCTGCCTCAGCCACCTGTGTTGCTGAGATTGCAGGCATGTACCAAGGTACCCAGCAATGCAACCTGTTTAGATAAAAACAGTGTTCAAGGGCAAGGTGGTAAAAATGTTGAGAACTAATTTGGATTAAGCATGTGAATTTAGAGTGCTAAAACTGCGGGCAGACAAAGGAAGAGATATGTTCAGAATCATATAGTCAAAACAGAGGAAGAAAGTGAGATGCTCAAGACCATATAGTCAGCAGCTAGACGCAGGGGTGCTCCCTTATAATCCCAGTGGCTTGGGAGGCTGAGGCAGGAGGATTGAAGGTTCAAAGACAGCCTCAGTAATTTAGGAAGGCTCTGCGTAATTTAGCAAGACCCTGTCTCAAAATAAAAAAATAATAAAGGGCCGGGAATGTGATTCAGTGGTTAAATGCCACTGGGTTTAATCCTTAGTACCAAAACAAAAAACAAAAACACATAGGCAACAGCCAAGTCCAAATTTAGAATTCCTGGTCTGGGCTTCTTGTTTGACCAAACAACCTTCCCAGTTCAAAATCCTGGTTTCCAACAGAAGACAGAAGAATGAACTTGTTAAATTGGGTTTGGAGCTGTTGAAGACCTGGTAGGGAGGTGATGGGCCAGGCTAGAGTGTAAGAAAAGAAACGAAATGAAGGAAAGAAAGAGAGAAGAGAGCAGCAGCTCAACAGTAACTGTTTTATTTCTGAGAAACCTGCAGAGGGGGCCCAGTGGAATCTGGGACCCACCTGACGCTTAGAGCCTGGGGTAGATATAGAGGAAATGAGGGGGAAGAGGGCAAAGGTGCGAGTTTTCTAGTTAAAACAACAGAGTGTGATTTTTCTGTTAAGAGCCCAAGTCAATAGATTCCAATAAGGGCCCAGTCAGTAGATTTCAAAACAGTGAGTAGTGAGTTTGCTGAATGGTTTCTGGTAATTTGTACATCCATCATAGACTGCTGAAAGAAGGGTAAATCAGCCTAGCATTGCCAGAGTTATCTGGCTGCCCCAATGCAAAACCTTGAATGGAGCTTGGGGTGTATGTAGGTCAGTGGTAGAGTACTCAACTAACATGTGTGGAGCCCTGGGTTCCATCCCCAGCACTACCAAAATAATAATAATAAAATGCTTTGAACATATGCATACTTCCTGACCCCAAAATTTCAATCCTTGGAATTTATTTTAAGGATGTAATCAGAAATGGGTGCAAAAATGTATATACATGCAACATGGTTTTCTTTTTCTTTCCCTTTGTAATTTTATAGTGGTAGTAGGGTGAACATGCCATCACTGAGCTACATCCTGTTATAAATAAAATTAAACACATGGTCGGATGCGGGTGAGTAAGGCATAAATTTTACTTCAGCCACGAAGGGCAAAAAGAAAAATGTGCCAGAAACAGAAAAACCAGGGGTTTTAACTCCAACCTGCCACAATGCTGCCCTTCACTCTGATTGGAGGAGCTCAGGTGCTCAATCTACCTAGTTGGCCAAGGTCAGGTAAAGGCAGGTACACACAGAGAGTAGGTGGCGACTGGGAGGAGTGGAGGTCACATTTGTCAACAGAGGTCCCCGGAAAGAGGTGGGTGGGCATACACAGGGGAGTGAGTTACTATCTTAAAGGGGGAGGGGGATGTAAAAATGGTGGTAGTCTATACTGTGTTACAGTCTTTAATTTTTTTTTTTTTTAGAGAGAGGAACAGTAAGAGAGAGAGAAAGAGAGAATCAATTTTATTGTTTTTCACATGACCTTTGTTGCTCTGACACTTAGTTGTGTAAGTGGGTGCTGGGATTTGAACCCGCCTACTTGCACATGCCAGGCAATCACCGCAACGGCTGAACCACCTTTCCAGCCCCTACAGTCTTTAATTTTGACGGAAAAGGAAAACGTAAATCTTACAATCCCCAGCCCTTTTAGTTTAAAAGCGAGAATTAACTTTATTTCTTTTTTTTTATGTGGTCTTTGTTTCCCCAACACTTAGTTGCGTATGTGATTTAGTTGCGTATGTGGTACTGGGGTTTGAACCCAGGTCCTCATGTATGCCCTGAAAGGGTTTGTACCCATGAGCCACTGCTGGAGCCCTGAAAGCTAGCTTTGAAGATACTTAAAATCTTGTTAGAAAGATGTGATTTGGGCTCCGTCCCCTTCTTCCACTCTGAGGGAAGTCTGCTCTTTTCCCCATGCTTTACTTTCTATAAAATAAAGTCTGTCTACTACGCTTAAAAAAAAAAAAAAAGATGTGACTTGTCTTTGAGAAGTATGTATTTAAGGAGTGTCATTTCTGTACTTTGGTATATAGTTGAAACCAACTAGAAATCCTGAAAGTAATCAATAGAGCCCCAAATAGGCCTATGTACTAATTCCTGATTTATTTATAGAAAAACTATATTCAGAGTTCAACTTTAAGTCCTAACCACTGAGCAATCACTCCAATCCCTAATCCTTTATTTTTTATTTTGAGACAGGGCCTCTACATTGCATAGGCTGGCCTTGAGATCCTCCTGCCTCAGCCTCTCAAATCGCTGGGATTATAGGCTTGTACCACTGTACCGGGCTACAGAATCATTTTATAAAACTTTTAAATCATACTTACATGTAATTAATACATCAATCAATATCAGCAATTCTTTTTCCTACCAGGACCCACCAACTAGTTCTGTTTCCCAGACTGTCAGTTATACTACCTGCATTTGTTTTTCTGTCTACTTTCATATCTCTTAGTCATATTCTCACACCACTGTTTCTAGATTTTTTGATTCTAGATATTATTCATTGACTTCCCATTATGGAAAGTGAAGATATAGCTGCTAACACCCACCACTTCCACTTTTTCTCTTCATTCTCCAAGTATCACAATTGATTGTTAAAGCAGTCATCAGTATTTGCATTATGATTATTTCATAAGCATTTTCACATCCGTGCTAATGAGTATATTATGATTTAGGGTTTTTTTGTCTTGTTGTTTTTCCTACAATTATTGCCTCACATTTGCTTAATTTTTAATCTTCAAATAATGAAATTTTTTAATGTGTTCCATGGGATATGCTATATGTCTATCAATATTACTCTTTTTTTAAATTTTATTTTGGCACTGGGTATTGAATCCAGGGGTCCTTAACCACTGAGCTGCATCTACAACCCCCTTTTATTTTTTGTTTTGAGATAAGGTCTCACAAAGTTCCTTAGGGCCTCATTAAGTTGCTGAGGCTGGCTTTGAATTTGCGATTCCCCCTGCCTTAGCCTTCTGAACCACTGAGGTTACAGACATGCACCTCCACGGCTGGCAATACTTCTCTTTCTTTTTTTATTTTTATTCCAAAGAGAGAGGGACAGTGAGAGAGAACAAAAAAGGGAATGAGTTTTATTTAGTTTTTCATGTGGCTTTCATTGCTCCAACGCTCTGTTGTGTTCCTGGTGCTGGGGTTTGAACCCGAATCCTTGCACATGCCAGGCAAGCACTTTAACCACTGAGTCACCGCTCCAGTCTCCGCAATATTACTTTTCAATTCATCATATTCCTCAATTCCCCTTTCCCCCAGACATCTCTACTCCAGAGCTGTCTGCTATTCTACTTGTCATTTAGAACCCGATTTCTAGGTCCATCCTTTATACAAGTCTTCTTTTTGCCATATTCATGTCATCTGTTTCATCATCTTTCTAGGTTTATCCCCTTATTTTATGGGAATGCATCTTTCATTTGCTTCTCTATTGTGATTACTAAGTATTTATACACTAGAACACTAAAAATGGTTTCTTTCTTTGTTTCTTTTAGAGAGAGGGACAGTGTGAGAGACAGAGAAAGAGAGAAACAACTTTATTTAGTTTTTCCCATGGCCTTAGTTGCTCCAACACTTAGTTGTGTACGAGGTGCTGGGGTTTGAACCCGAGTTCCCGTGCTTGCCAGGCAAGTGACGAAACCGCTGAGCCACTGCTCCAGCCCCATCTTTGTTTCTTTTTAAGAGGTAGAAAAGTTTATTTTGGCTCATGGTTTCAGAGGTTCCGTCCATTGTTGGCCCACTCCTTTGCTCTTGGCCCAAGTGAGTGCAGAACATCATGGTGGAAGGGTGTGGCAAAGGAATGCGGCTCAGGATAAGACAGCCAGGAAGAGAGCTTAATTCTTTCTTTTTTTTTTTTTTTTTAAGAAAAATTACTGGGGCTGGAGCCGTGTCTCAGTGGTATTGTGCTTGCCTGGCATGCATGTGAACCCGGGTTTGAACCCCAGCACCATATACACAACTTAGTGTTCAAGCAACGAAAACCACATGAAAAAAATTGATCTGTCTTTTTTTCTCTCAGTTTAAGAAAAAAGAAAAAGAAAAATTACTATATTCTTTTTTTTTTTTTTTAAGGCAGAGAGGGAGAGTGAGAGAAAAGGAGAGAATAAATTTTATTTAGTTTTTTTGTTGCTCTGACACTTAGTTGTGTATGTGGTATTGGAGTTCAAACCTGGGTCCTCATGCATGCCAAGCAAGCATGATACTGCTGAGCCACTGCTCCAGCCTCTTATTATTTCTTTTGACCATACAAATAATACAAGTTTAGCACAAAATATTAATAGAATGGGAATATTCAAAAAAGTATAAAGATCCCATGTAGGGGCTGGAGTGGTAACTCAGCGGTTATAGCGCTTGCCTGGCATGCTCAAGTACACAGGTTCAAACCCCAACACCACGTACACAGCGAAGTCTTGGAGCAACGAAGGCCATGTGAAAAACTAAGTAAAATTGATTCTGTCTTTCTCTCACTCTCTCACTGTCCGTCTCTCTCTTTGGAAAAAAAAAAAAAGATCCCATTAATGCTGTAACTAAATGTTTATAACCATTGAAACCATTCAAGGAACCAACGATTACCAAAAGAATTTATTTATTTTTTTTTTTTAAAGAGAGAGGGACAGTGAGAGAGACAGAGAAAGAGAGAAACAACTTTATTTAGTTTTTCGCATACTTAGTTGCTCCAACACTTAGTTGTGTACGTGGTGCGGGTCCTCGTGCTTGCCAGGCAAGTGCCGAAACCACTGAGCCACCGCTCCAGCCCCTACCAAAAGAATTTAAAAGAACCAAATTGGGCTAGAGCAGTGGCTCGGTGATTACAGCGCTTGCCTGGCAAGTGAAAGTTCACGAGTTCAAACCCCAGCAACCCACGTACACAACTAAGTGTTGGAGCAACGAAAGCCATGTGAAAAACTCAATAAAAATTGATTCTCTCTGTCTCTCTCTCTCTCACTTTCCTTCTCTCTTAAAAATAAATAAATAAATAAATAAATAAATAAATAAATAAAAGAACCATATTAAAGTAGGGTAGCGCTGAAATGGAAACGTCTTAGTTCTGTTCTCACACTTGATATGGCTAGGTGAAGAAACTAGAGTAATGTTCCACTCCCCTATCCCCACTTAGAATGTGGAAGGGTTTCCGCCATTGCCTTCCAGCTTTCAGGGGTACACCTTGGTTATCAGAATGTCCTGTTGTTCCTCTCTAACAGCTCACAAGAGTTTCACTGTGTTTTGTTGGTGGTGCTGGGGATTGAATCCAAGGGAGCTCTACCACTGATCAACATCCTCAGCCCTTTTTTCTTTTTCTTTTTTGGTGTAAGGTATTGAACTCAGGAGAGCTTAACCATCATTTTTCATTTTGAGACGAGTTCTCTCTAAGTTGTCCAGGCTGGGGTCAAATTTGCAGTCCTCCTGTCTCAGCCTCCTAAGTAGCTGGGATTGATTTCTCAGACACTTCATTGTGTACGTGGTGGTGGGGTTTGAACCTAGGTTCTCGTGCATGCCAGACAAGTGCTGTAACCACTGAGCAACTGCTCCAGCCTCCATTCCGGGTGTTTTAACAAGAACTGTTGGACATCATAATCCTTGTATTGTTTACCAACAACCATTATCAGGATCTAAATTAACATTTCTCTAAATTTCCCTCTTGTAAACTTTACAATGCTTCTCTAGTCAAATAAGTTCACTCAAAACCTACCTGGGGAGCTGGGGATACAGTTTGGTGGTAGAGCATTTACATTGCATGTGGGAGGCCCTGGGTTCAATCCCCAGCACTGCAAAACAAACGAAAACACACATTGAAGAAAGAGAGGGTCTTCCCATTTATTGAGATCCTAGGGAGATGACCTCCTAGAATAATCTTCCTAGGCTCTTACAAGGTGGGTATCACTATCCTTATTTCACAGACGAGGAAGCTGCTGTTAGCAGAGCAGCTACCTTGCCTAGGCTCACCTAGGAAGGCACTGAGCCAAGCAGGCAGTGAGGAAAACCAGATTCTGTCACGGGAGTCTTTATACTCTAGTAACACAGACACAAATGACTAACTAAATATAAAGCAAAGGCTTAAGTGTGGAGGTAAAGGGAGAAGCAAAATGCCCAGCAACACCACAGAAAAGGGGGCTGGAGCAGTGGCTCCGTGGTTGTGGCGCTTGCCTGGCATGCACAAGGACGCGGGCTTAAACCCCAGCACCATGTACGCAACAAAACAAAACGTACAAACATACACAACAAAACGCTTAAATCCCAGCACCATGTATGCAACAAAACATTGGGGCAATGAAAACCACGTGAAAAACTAAATAAAACTGATTCTTTCTCTCTCTCTCCCTCTCACTGTCCCTCTCTCTAAAAAAAGAAAAAAGAAAGAAAAATAAAAAAGACTACAGAAAAGGGACTCCTCCTGGGTCACTGCTCCAGCCCAAACTCAATTGTGTTAGTTTTTAAAATTTTTTCTTTTTTTTTTTTTTTTTAGAGAAACAACTTTATTTAGTTTTTTCACATGGCCTTAGTTGCTCCAACTCTTAGTTGTGTACGTGGTGCTGGGGTTTGAACTCGGGTCCTCGTGCTTGCCAGGCAAGCGACGAAACCGCTGAGCCACCGCTCCAGCCCCGAGTTTTTAAAATTAATTAATTAAAAAAAAATTTTTTTCTCTAGAGAGAGAAGGACAGGGACTGGAGCGGTGGCTCAGCGGTTTCAGCACTTGCCCGGCAGGCACAAATACACAGGTTCAAACCCCAGCACCCACGTACACAATGAAGTGCCGGAGCAATGAAAACCACGTGAAAAACTCAATAAAAATTGATTTTCTTTGTCTCTCACTGTCCTTCTCTCTCTCTCTCTCTCTCTCTCTCCTCTTTTCAGAGAGAATCAAGAGAATCAATTTTTATTGAGTTTTTCACGTGCCTTTCGTTGCTCCAACACTTCATTGTGTACGTGGGTGCTGGGGTTTGAACCTGTGTATTTGCGCCTGCTTGATTATTGTGATTAATGCTGCTATGGACATGGGTATGCAAATATTTCTTTTCTTTTTTGTGGCATGGGGAATTGAACCTAAGGCATCACACATGCTAGGAAAGGGCTTTATCACTGAGCTATACTCCCAGCCCACAGACATTTCTTTGCAATGCTCCTCCTGCTTTCAATTTGTTTGAATATAAGTCCAGAAGTAGGATTGCTGGATCATATGGTACTTCTATTTTTATTTCTTCTTCTTTTTTCCTCTTTCTTTCTTTTAGAAATGAGATCTTGCTGTGTTGCCTAGGAGAAACTTCAGACTCCTGGGCTCAAGCAATCCTCCCGCCTCGGCCTCCCGAGTTGCTGGGACTACAAGCACACTCCACTGTAGCCAGTTCCTACCTTTATTTTATTTTTATTTATTCATCTGTTTGTTTGTTTGTTTCTCCAGCACTTAGTTGTGTATGTGGTGTGTTGGGGCTTGAATTCAGGTCCTTGTGTACGTCAGGTAAACATGATACTGCTGAGCCACCGCTCCAGCCCCTATTTTTAATTTTTTCAGGAACCATCATACTGTTTTCCTTAGCAGCTGCCACCGTTTTACATTATTTGCCCCCCATTTTTTTTTAAGAGAGAGGGACAGTGAGAGAGAGAGAGAAAAAGAGAGAGTCAATTTTATTTGGTTTTTCATGTGGCCTTCATTGCTCCGATACTTTGTTGTATACATGGTACTTGTGCATTCCAGGCAAGAGCTGTAACAGCCAAGCCACTGATGCAGCCACCCCCCTCCCCCACTTTTTTTAAAGAGAGAGAGGGTTAATTCTTACTTTTTCATCTGTTTTTTGTTTTTCCTCCACTTAGTTGTGTATGTGCTACTAGGGATCAAACCCGGGCTCTCACACATGCCGACCAAATGCTCTACCGCGAAGCCACCACTCCAGCCCCAGTTATTTGCCTTTTTAACTGTGTCAACATTTTTACTGATGCTGTCAATCAATGGTGGGCTATTTTGCTGTCCCTAGCACCGCAGCCCCAACCTCATCCTGCACTCACTGTGCTATTTTCAGTCACCCAGTCATAGTAAAGCAAATGTTCCTGATGCAGCAGTAAAAATTATTAATTTTATTAAATATCAATCTGCAAATGCATGCCTTTTTAATATTCTGGGTGACTACATGGGATATAGGCATAGAGCATGCCTGCTGATGAGTCAAATACAGTGATTATTTCAAGGAAATGCCCTTGTGGAGTTGGATCTAGTTCTGGAAGCAGAATCAGCAGCTTTCTTCGTGGAACACCATTTGTACATGAAAGAATGCCTGGCAGACAAACTATAGTCAGTCAGACTTGGGTGTTTGGTAAACATTTCTTGAAAACTAAATGACATGCAACTGTTACTTTAAGGAAACGACTGATGGTATCTATTGCCAATAATAAAATCTAAGCGTTTATGTGAAATTAGGATTGTGGAAAACTTGTATTTGCCTTCATGAGCTTGACAACTTTGCAAATGCTGAAGACTTTTAAGATGAGATTGGATAGTGACGTTAATGACAGAGTTTTAAAAATATTTTGTAATGAAATATGTTAGCATCTGGAAGTTTGATCTAACTTAGTGAACAAATATTGTCTGTCTGTGTGTGTTGGGGGGGTGCTGGGGATTGAACCCAGGGCCTTGCCCTTTGTAGTAGGAAAAGTGCTTTACTCTATCACTGAGCTACAGCCCCACTTCGGAACCAATATTTTCTTTTTACTGTTTTTTTTTTTGTTGTTGTTGTTGTTGTTCTTTTTGGTACCAGGGATTGAATCCAGGGATGTTTAATCACTGAGTCACATGCCCAGCCCTTTTTCAAAATATTTTATTTTATTTTAAGACTGGGTCTCAAGAAGTTACTTAGTGCCTTGATAAGTTGCTGAGGTTGGCCTTGAACATGCCATCCTCTTGCCTCAGCCTCCTGAGCCTCCGGAATCACAGGTGTGGGCCGCTGTATCTGGATTGAATCAATATTTTCTAAATGACCAACATTGTGTTACAAAATTATTCATGGGTAGAATTCAAGGAATAAGATAGGACAATTAGTTTTATTTTATTTTATTATTTTACTTTATTTTTTAAAGAAAGAAGGACAGAGAGAGAGAGAGAGAGAGAGAGAGAATCAATTTTTATTGCGTTTTTCACATGGCTTTCGTTGCTGACACCTGGTTGTGTACATGGGTTTCTGGGGTTTGAACCCATGTACTTGCGCATGCCAGGCAAGCACCATAACCACCAAGCCACCGCTCCAGCCCAACAATTAATTTTAATGTAACAGAATACAAAAAAATTTACTGGGGCTGGAGCGGTGGCTCAGCGGTTATGGCGCTTGCCTGGCATGCACGAGGATGTGGATTTGAACCCTAGCACGATATACACAGTGAAGTGTTGGAGTAACAAAAGCTACATGAGAAACTAAATAAAATTGATTTCCCTCTTTCTCTCTCTCTCTCACTGTCCCTGAGGTACTGGAGTTTGACTTATGTCCTTGCACATGCCAGGCAAGTCCTATAACCATTGAGCCACTTGCTCTAGCCCCGTATCCCTCTCTCTTAAAAAAAAAAAAATTTCCCTAATATGGCTTCAGATTCCACATTGAATTAACCTTTTTTGGTCTTGTGTGTATAACTCAGTGGCAGAGCACTTGCCTAGCATGTGCTTCTGGGTTTATTCTCTAACACTTCAACAACAACAACAAAAAAAAAAAAAAAAAAAAAAAAAGAGAGAGAGAGAAGAAAGAAAGAAAAGAAAAAAGAAACTATTATTTATTGGTTATTGGATTATTAGTGTAATACCAAAAGGCTTTTAAAATATTCTATCATTTCCAATAAAATATTTTTTGTGAGGCCAGATTTTTTTCATAGACTTCAACTAAAATAACATATTGGAATAGATTGAATGCAAAGAATAGAAGAATTGAGCTGTTTTTCTGTCTTTGTTTTTTTTTTTATTTTTCAGTGCTAAGGATGGAATCCAGACATCACAAATCCTAGGCAAAGGGCTGGAGCTGTGACTCAGTGATACTACGCTTGCCTGGCATGTGCAAGGACCCAGGTTCAAACCCCAGCTCTACAAACAAAACTAAGTGTTGGAAAAACAAAAACCAGATGAAAAAATAAATAAATTCCTTCTCTCTCTCTTTAAAAAAAAAAAACAACAACAAATGGGGGCTGGAGCGGTGGCTCGGCAGTTTCGGCGCTTGCCTGGCAAGCACGAGGACCCGGGTTCAAACCCCAGCACCACATACACAACTGAGTGTTGGAGCACTAAGGCCATGTGAAAAACTAAATAAAGTTGTTTCTGTCTTTCTCTGTCTCTCTCACTGTCCCTCTGTCTTAAAAACAAAAACAAAACAAAACAAAACTGATTCTGTCTCTCTCTCTCTCTCACTGACCTTCTCTCTTAAAAAAGAAAAAATGCTAGGCAAACATTGTGCCATTGAGCCACACGCCCCAGTCTTCTTTTTTCTTTTTTCTTTTCTCTGTCTGGTCATCTGAGGATTGAACCCAGGGACACTCTACCACTAAGTTATATCTACAGTCCTTTTCTCAAGACAGAGAGTGAGAAAAAGGGAAAATCCATTTTATTTATTTATTTATCTGGTTTTGTTTTTCAGACACCTAGTTGTGTATGTGGTGCTAGGATTTGAACCTGGGTCCTCACACACGCCAGGCAAGCACTCCAAATGCTCAGCCACCACTCTAACAGCGTCAGGGTCACGCTAAGTAGCTTAGGGCCTCTCTGTAAGTTGCTGAGGCTGGCCTTGAACTTATTGTGATCCTCCAGTCTCAACCTCCCAAATCACTGGAATTATAGGCCTGCATCGACACACACAGTTTTAGCTGTTTACAGTGTGCCAAATATGAAAGTTTCACAAAAATGGAAAAGATAGCATTTCTTTCACTGTTTTGTATCAGAAAATACAGGTATTTTTCATGAATATTATTTTGGTACATTGCTAATTTTTTTTTCTGTACTGAAGATTAAACTCAAGACTTCATGCTTGCTTGGCAAACATTCTACCATGGAGCTATAACCCCTCCTCTTTTATATTTTATTTTGAGATAGAGTCTTGCTAAGTTGCTTGAGATAGAGTCTTGCTAAGTTGCCTAGGCTGGCTTCAAACATGCCATCCTCCTGCCTCAGTCTTCTGAGTAGGTAGATTATAGGTATGCACCACCATGCCTGGCTTATGGTATAATTTTAAATGAAGCATATGTCTATTATTATATATATAATCATATTTTTTAAAGAGAGAGAGAGAGAGGGATAGTGAGAGAGAGAATCAACTTTATTTCATTTTTCATTTGGCTTTCTTTGCTCTGACCCTTTGTTGTATACATGGTACTGGTTCGAACCCACATCCTCGTGCATTCAAGGCTAGTGCTGTAACTGCTGAGCCACCGCTCCAGCCCCCATATATCATATATTTATTTATTTATGTACTAGTGACTGAACCCAGGGCCTCATGCATGCTAGGTAAATGCTCTATCACTGAGTCACATCACTGGCCCCAGAAAATATTTTTATTTATTTATTTATTTATTTTTCTTAAAGAGAGAGGGACAGTGAGAGAGACAGAGAAAGGGAGAAGTAACTTTATTTAGTTTTTCACATGGCTTTAGTTGCTCCAACACTTAGTTGTGTAAGTGGTGCTGGGGTTTGAACCTGGGTCCTTGTGCTTGCCAGGCAAGCTCCGAAACCGCTGAGCCACCGCTCCAGCCCCCAGAAAATATTTTTAAACTTTCTCAGATTTAATTTCAAATATGGCAAATATATATAAATTAAACTGTCTAATTTAAGAGTACAAAAGGAATCTGATACCAATAACCTTGACAACCACTTATTTGGTGGCCATGTGCAACAAGACCAGAACTTTTTTTTTTCATAATTCTGAAAGTGTATACAAAAAGGTTGAAATGTTAAAAAAAAAAGAAAAAGAAAGATTGGTACTGTATTTTGTTGGTGAAAGTGCAGAGAAACAGTCACTCTCGTACATAGCTGAGGATGTATAGACCTTTATAAAACATTAATATCTATCAATATTTAAAATGTATGTGGGGGCTGGAGCAGTGGCTCAGCAGTTATGGCACTTGCCTGCCATGTGAGAGGACACACATTCCAACCTCAGCACCACATACACAACTAAGTGTCAGAGCAATGAAAGCCATATGAAAAGTTGAATAAAATTGATTCTTGTCTCTCTCACTATCCCTCTCTCTAAAAATAAATAAATGAATACTAAAATAAAATGTGTGTGTGTGTGTGTGTGTATACATACATATTTATCCCCAGAAATTCCATTCACCTGTTGTCCCAGCTCCTTGGGAGGCTGAGGGCAAAGGATCACTTGAAACCCAGAAGTCTGAGACCAGCCTGGGCCAAATAGCAAAACCCTGTTTAAAAATAAAAAAAGGAAAAGGAGAGAAAGAAAAGAAATAATATGTGTATTTATTGAAAATTACATATATAGGGATCAGAGTGGCGGCTCAGCGGTTATGGCGCTTGCCCGGCATGCGTGAGTATGTGGGTTCAAACCCCAGCACCACATACACAACGAAGTGTCCAAGCAATGAAAGTCTCAGAAAAAACTAAATAAAGAGGTTGCAAATTTAGCTCAGTGGCAGAGCAAGGCTTGCCTAGCATGCGCAAGGCCCTGAGTTCAGTCCTCAGTCCTGAAAAAAAAAAAAAACTAAATAAAATTGATTCTCTCTTTCTCTCTCTCTGTCTCTCTCTCTTCGGAAAAAATAAAGAAAATTGCATATATATGTATTTTATATATATGATATGTGATATAGTATTTATGTATCTTTTTTTGTAAATACTGCTTGAATGCCCCTCTAAGACTCATGTTGAAGTTTAATTGCTATTGTAACAGTGTTGAGGTAGGAACCTTGAAAAGTTTTAGGGCTCAGCCCTCATGAATAGATTAATGTTTTAGTGAGAGTGGACCAGTTATCTTGGGAGCAGGTTCCCGATAAAAAGGCTGAGTTGGACTTTCTCTGCTCTCTTTCGCACATGCTTGCTTGCATTCTGCTGGGTTATGGTGCAGCAGGAAGGCCCTCTCTGGAGCTGGTATCTTGCGTTTGGACTTCCCAGCCTCCAGCATGGTAAGCCTATAAACTTCCATTGTTTACAAATTTCCCAATTGATGGTATTCTATTATAGTAGCAAAAAGCATACTAAGACATAAAGGAGAGCTGGAGAGGTGGCTCAGCAGTTGGAGCGCTTGCCCGGTACACATGAGGACCCGGGTTCAAACCCCAGCAGCACATACACAACGAAGTGTTGGAGAAACGAAAACCAGATGAAAAACTAAATAAAATTGTTTCTCTCTCACTCTCTTCTTCCCTCTCTCTCTCTGTCTCTTTTTTTAAAGAGAGAGGGACAGTGAGAGACAGAGAGAGAATCAATGTTATTTAGTTTTTCCCGTGGCCTTCGTTGCTCTGAGACTTCGTTGGGTAGGTGGTGCTGGGGTTTGAACTAGAGTATTGCGCTTGCTGGGCAAGCCCTGTAACCGCTGAGCCGCCGCTCCAGCCCTCTCCTTTTCTCTAAAAAAAAAAAAAAAAAAGACATAAAGGAAAGTTGATTAAAAAAAAAATAGAAGCCCTTTTAAGGTCTGTGGAGGATGGTTAAGTATGTTATGGTAAGCATACAATGGCATAGTACAAAGTCAATGAAAAGAATAAATCAGTTTTGTGGGTTCTAACATAGAATTATCTCCAAATAACATTGTTAGTGAAAAATATAGGGTTGAGAATACTGTGCATGATATGCTATCATCTAAGAAAAATTGTGTGTGTGTGCATGCACATGCATGTGGTGTGTGTGTGTGTATGTGTGTGATAGATGTAGAGGATCTGGTAATGTTAGGTAGTAGCTAGCAATGAGCAGTGAAACGCTTGACAAGACCACAGGTTTACTCCTGCTAAGCTACTGCCAAGGCTGATAAGCTATGGAGAAACATTAGTACACAAATGTTGAGGATAAACAAAGGCAAAGAGATAATGCAGAAGGAGAATGCCTTAAGAACAAAGGATCTGGGGCTAGAGTGGTGGTTTGGTGGTTGCGGCACTTGCCTGGCATGCACGAGTACACGGGTTCAAATCCCAGCACCCACGTACACAGCTAAGTGTTGGAGCAACGAAAGCCATGTGGAAAACTCAATAAAAATTGATTCTCTCTCTCTCTGTCTCTGTCCTCTCTTAAAAAAAAAAAAAAAAAAAAAAAAGGATGTGTGGGACTATCTCTTGACAGGACCCTTGACAGCTGAGAGGAAACTAAAAGCTACAGGCACCAGGAGTCTCCCACTAGCTCAGAAGGGGGTATTCCTTAATAACTTTTGGCTGGTATTGACTCCAATGCCCACATTAACATGGGATTGACTTGTAAATGAAGCCCCCCTAAATAGGAAGGCCACCACAGTTCTGGAGAGCACCAATTAAGGTAAAAAACTCCACCACCTGATGTGAAGGAGGAGTTGAACACCTGCTTCGTGAAGGCTGCTGAAGGAGGACCCCAATTTTCAAATCAACCATAAAATAGCAATAAATTTGGAGATAGCATTGTTTCCTTTGTCATCCTCTGCTCAGAGATGGCCCACTCTCTCTCTTGAAAGTGCTCTCTGCTTGAGCCTTACCCTGCTTTTACTTTACTTTCACCTCTTTTGCTTATAATAAAACTCTCTTGCATGACTTCTGGTGTCTGACTTTAAATTTTCTTTCGTTGGAACACGAGAACCAACCCAACCGAGGTTTGGAGTTTCAACTCCCTGCTTTCCTGTGATAGTAAGATATACAAGAGACCTGTAATAGTGGCGGCTTCCTCTGTAGAAAAAGACAGTAATGGAGGGAGATTTACTTTTCACTGGGTAACCTTTGTAAACTATGAAAAATTTCATGTCAGGAGGCTGGTGATCAAAAAAAGAAAGCTGGTAATCGCAGTGCACAGAGGTGTATGCCTATAATCCCAGGTACTTGGGAGGCTGAGGCAGGAGGATAGCAAGTTCAAAGACAGCCTCTTGCAACTTAGCAAAGCCCTGTCTCAAAATAAAATGTTAAAAGGACTAGGGTTTGGGGCTGGAGTGGTGGCTCAGTGATAGAGCATTTGTCTGGCAAGTGTAAGACCTGGGTTCAAACCCCAGCACCACATACACAACTAAGCGTCAAAAAAAAAAAAAAAAAAAAAAGACTCAGATGAAAAAAAAAAGTTGATTCTCTCTTTCCTCTCTCTCTCTCTCAGAAAAAAAAAAAAATTCTTAGTCAAATAATTACAGGAAGAAATAGTTCCGAAGATAGTTGATGATGGTTTTAAGTATGGCAGATGTAGTAAACTAGACTGCAGGAGACAGGTATGACCAATCTTACAGAGGCAGAATGGATTGGTCTTTATAACTGATTTGATTTTGAAGGTGCAGGTGACGGGCTTAAAGATACTGGAAAAAAGAAATTAAAGATTATTTAGTTTCAGACAGATGGACTAACTGTGCCAAAACCCTGGGAAAGAAATAAAGAAGTAGGGTTTACATGTAATGGCAGGGAAGGGGGTAAGAGGTTATGAGTTTATGGTCCAGATTCTCCTCTCCTTCATGGAGGATGCATCTATAATTACTAAATGCTGCTAGTCTCTTTAATTCTTTTTTTTTTTTTTAAAGAGAGAGGGACAGTGAGAGAGACAGAGAAAGAGAGAAACAACTTTATTTAGTTTTTCACATGACCTTAATTGCTCCAACACTTAGTTGTGTACGTGGTGCTGGGGTTTGAACCCGGGTCCTCGTGCATGCCAGGCAAGCGCCGAAACCACTGAGCCACCGCTCCAGCCCCGTCTCTTTAATTCTTAAACAAGTGAACAAAATGACAGTATGAATAAGGAATTACTATCCCCATTTTATAGGTGACAAGATAGCCTCAGAGATGTAAAAAGCTTTAGATTAGATAGCGCATCTAAAGCTTCAGCAGATACACACACTGCTTAGTAAAGGGAAGCTCAATTGTCATATTGATTGGAGTTGGGATGTGTTGGTATAGCAAATCAACAGTCAGAATTTAGAAGCTGAAGTTAAGGAGGGACTAATAACAGACTGAACTTACTTCATGGCCATTTAGTTAGCTTTTTTTTTTTTTTTAACCAGGGATTGAACCCAGGGCCTCTCAACCACTGAGCCACATCCCCAGCCCACTTTATTTTGTATTTTGAGATAGGGTCTTGCCAAGTTGCTTAGGGCCTTGCTAAGTTGCTGAGGCTGGCTTTGAACTCCTCCTGCCTCAGCCTCCTGAGCTACCAGGATTACAGGCGTGTGCTACCATGCCTGGTGTCGTTAACTTTTTGCCGTAATGGCTCTTGAAGAAATTTTCCACTTTTTGGTGAGTGACTCATTTTTTTCCTTGGTATGTCTTTTTCACTTAAATGTATGTCAAAAACTATATGTATATGCACATATTTATATACATACACATACATACACACACACATATATATGAGAAGTAATATTTTAATACTATGATTTTAGGCAAAGTCTCACCACTTTATTTTGTGCCACAGATTTTAAGCAAAGAATATCACACGAACACATTTAAATTGTGCTTTCTGTTTGGATGAACACATACTGTTTTGTTTTGCATATGTATGCCAAGTGAGAGAGATGAAAAGACATATCTTTACGACTTCTGCGTCAATCATGCTGGTGTGTCATTTCCCTATTTCAAAGTAATTTTATATTTAGCTTTTACTTTGCTCTAGAGAACTCTTTCTGGGTTATAAATGTACTTTTTAGAAAAAAAAATTTTTAAATGCAGTTTTTTTTTTTAATTTATATTTTCAGCTGGCCTTTGTTTCTTTAACACTCAATTGTATATGCGGTGCTGAGGTTTGAATCTGGGTCCTTGCGCATGCCAGGCAAGCACTGCAAGCACTCCAACCACTGAGTCGCCAATCCAGCCCCCTCTTCTATATTTTTTTTTTAAAGAGAGAGAGACAGTGAGAGAGTCAGAGAAAGAGAGAAACAACTTTATTTAGTTTTTTACATGGACTTCGTTGCTCCAACACTTAGTTGTGTACGAGGTGCTGGGGTTTGAACCCAGGTCCTCGCTCTTGCAGGGCAAGCAACGAAACCGCTGAGCCACCGCTGCAGACCCAATGCAGGTTTTTTTGTTTGTTTATTTTTAGAGAGAGGGCAAGAGAGAGAGGGCAAGAGAGAGAAAGAATTAATTTTATTTAGTTTTTCATGTGGCTTTTGCTGCTCTGACGCTTCGTTGGGTACTTAGTGCTGGGGTTGGAACCCGCATCCTCATGCATGCCACTGCACCAGCCCCTCCTAATTCTCTTTTTATAACAGCCTCCACCTTCCTGGTCTTAGCTCTAATCCTCCACATCACCATCAGAGTTGCTTTCCTCTGTACCTAAGATAGGTTTATTCTAACTCTTTAGGGTTCACAGGTAGTCTTCACAGGAGAGGAGGGGTTCCTCAAATTAGAGAACAATAGCAGGGTCTCTGTGTTAGTCTATTTTTCATCACTGTGACCAAAAGACCTGACAAGAACACCTTAGAGGAAGGGAAGTTTTTTTTTTAATTTTTATTTTTTTTATACCACAGATTGAACCCAGGGACAATTAACTACTGAGCCACATCCCCGTCCTTTTTATTTTATATTTTTGAGACAGGTCTCATTAAGTTGCTTAGGGTCACACTAAGTTAAGTTGCTGAGGCTGGCTATGAAGCCATGATCCTCCTGCCTCAGCCTTCTCAGCTGCGGGGATTACAGGTGTGCACCGTGTCATCCAGCTAGAGGAGGGAAAGTTTATTTTGACCCACAGTTTCAGAGGTTCAGTCCATGGTTGGCTGACTCCATAGCTCTGGGCCTGAGTGAGGCAGAATATCATGGTGGTAGGGCATTGTGGGGGAGAGCTGTTCAATTCATGACAGCCAGAAAGGAGAGAGATAGAGATAGATAGATATAGATAGATATAGATAGACAAATGATAGATAGATGACAGATAGATAGATAGATGAAAGATAGATAGATAGATGATAGATAGACAGATATAAAGAGAGAGATGCCAGGGACAAAAATATAAATTCCAAAGGCATGCCCCCCACTGATCAACTTCCTCCAGTCACACCCTACCTGCCTACATTCACCACCCAGTTAATCCACTCAAGTAGATCAGTTTGCTGACCAGGTTACAGCTCTCATGATCTGACCATTTCACCTCCGAAAATTCTTGCATTTTCTCACACACGAGCTTTTGGAGGACACCTCATATCCAAACCACGACAGTCTCTTAAAGAAACATCTCATGTATACATTTGTAGATCAATAAATACGTACCAGGAGAAACTAAAAACTCTTATCTTCCAAATCATTGGTGATTAAGCACCAGTGAGAAACTAAGATGAAGAAAATTTGAAATTACAAGGATAAAATGAATATTTGTTACTTATTTGACAATTGTTTGTTGAGCACCTACTATGAACCAGCAGACATTCTTCTAGGAACTGGAGCTGCAGACTTGCAAAAGATGGAAAGGAAAGAAAAGGAAAAAACAAATTACTGAAGTTTAAAAAAAAAAATCCCCCCCCACCAAAAAAATCCTTCTCATTCAGGACTACAGCTTGTTTGCAAAAAAGTACTACGATTGACTAATGCAATGTACTATTGATTAGAATTGATTTGGATGTACATGCCTGAAAGGTTTTTGTTGTTGTTGTTGTTGTTGTTGTTTTTGTGTTTTAATTTTTTCTATTTTTTTATTTTTTTTTAGGGCTGAGGACTGAACTCCGGGCCTTGTGCATGCTAGGCAAGCGCTCTGCCACTGAGCTAAATCCCCAACCCCTTGTTTTTGTTTTTTTTTAAAGAGAAAGAGAAAGAGAAGGAGAGGGGCTGGAGGAGTGGTTCTGTGATTACGGCCCTTGTCTGGCATGCACGAGTATGAGAGCAACAAAAGCCACATGAAAAACCAAATAAAATTGATTCTCTCTTTCTCTCTTTCACTGTCCTCTCTCTCTCTCTTTAAAAAAAAAAAAAAAAAAAGAGAGAGAGAGAGAAAGAGGATCAATTTTTTTTTAAAAGAGAGACGGGCAGTGAGAGAGTAAATCAACTTTTTTTTTTTTTAGAGAGAGGTTCAGTGAGAGAGAGAGAGAAAGAGAGAAACAATTTTTATTTAGTTTTTCATATGGCTTTCATCACTCCAAGACTTTGTTATATATGTGCTGCTGGGGTTTGAACTCGAAAACTTGCACATGCTGGGCAAGCGCTGTAACCGCCAAGCCACCGCGCCAGCCCCGAAAAGATCAATTTTATGTATTTATTTTCCATCTGGGCTCTGTTTCTCTGACACTTAGTTGTGTATGTGGTGCTGGGGTTTGAACCCAGGTCCTTGTGCATGCCAGGCAAGCACTCCAACCACTGACCCATCGCTCTAGCCTGATACCTGAGGTATTTTATCTGTTGTAGTTTCTTTCTTTCTTTCTTTTAAGAGAGAGGGACAATGAGAGAGAGAGAGAGAGAGAGTCAATTTCATGTAATTTTTCATGTGGCTTTCATTGCTCTGACACCTCTTTGTGTACATGGTGCTGGGGGGTTTGAACCTGGGGACTCGCACATGCCAGGCAAGGGTGGAACCTCTGAGCCGCCACTCCAGCCCCTTTCTTTTCATCAGATATATTGTCCTGTAAACTGTGGTAGTGGTACCAGGAATAAAAAAATTAAATAATTTTAACTTCAATATTTGCATAGGGGGCTGGAGTGGTGGCTCAGCAGCTAAGGTGCTTGCCTGGCATTTGCAAGGATTCGAGTTCAAACTCCAGTACCATGTACACAATGAAAAACTAAATAAAATTGACATTTAAAAAATTATTTGCATAGATCAGCTTTTCTGCATTCTACAATCATCCTCCTCAGACTCCACAGTCGTTGGGATTACAGGTGTGCACCACCACACCAGCCTCTTTAATTTCCTTTTGCAGCAATTTGTAATTTTCAGGATATAAGTCTTTTGCTTCCTTGGTTAACTTTATTGCTAAGTATTTTGTTACTATTGATGCTATTACAAATGGATTTTTTTCTTAATTTCTTTTTTGGATTGTTCATTATTAGTGTATAAAAACACAGCTGAGCTGGGTACAGTGACACACACCTAGTATCACTAGGCTAGTGTGGGCAACATGGCGAGATATTGTCTCAGAATAAAAAAAATGAAAGGGACTTGGGATGTAGTTCAGTGGTAAAATACCCCTGCTTCAATCCCCAATACTGTAAAATATAAACCAAACAGCAAACCACAGAACCCACATCTGACATTTTGGTGTTGATTTTGTATCTTGCAACTTTGCTAATTGGTTTATTAGTCGTAACAGCTCTTCTGTGGAATGCTTAGGGTTTTCAACATACAAGATCACGTCATCTACAAAGAGATCATTTCACTTCTCCCTGTTTAAATTGAATGTTTTTTTATTTCTCTTTCTTGCTCACTTGATCTGGTAAAGAGTGCCATCACGATAACTTATATAAGTGCTAAAAGGAGACATCCTTATCTTGTTTCTGATAGTAAAGGAAAAAACATGGGCTGGGGTGTAGCTCAGTGGTTGAGCACTTGCCTAACAATGCTCAAAGTCCTGGGTTCCAGGGGCTGGAGCGGTGGCTCGGTGGTTATGGTGCTTGACCAGCATGTGCAAGTACACGGGTTCAAGCCCCAGCAACCCACATACACAACTAAGTGTCACAGCAACAAAAGCCATGTGAAAAAACTCAATAAAAATTGATTCTCTCTTTGTCCTTCTTTAAAAAAAAAAAAAAAAAAAAAAGTCCTGGGTTCCATTCTCTGTGCTACTAAATAAATAAATAAGGAAAAGTTGTCAGACTTTCTTTCATCACTGAGTATGATGTTGGCTGTGGGTTTTCATATCTACCCTTTATTATGCAGAGGTAAATTTCTCATATTCCTTGTTTGTTAAGTGTTTTTATCATGAAAGTGTTGAATTTGTCAAATGATTTTATTGTATCAGTTGAGAAGACTATGTAGTTTTTTCCCCCTTCATTCTGTTAATATGGTATTTTAGATTGATTAACATTCTTATACTAAACTATCCTTGCATTCCAGGAATGCATTCCACTTGATCATCATGTATAATCCTTTTTTTTTTTTTTTAAGAGACAGGGAGAGAATGAGAAAGAAAGAATTTATTATTTTTCACCTGGTTTTCATTACGCTGACATTTAGTTGTATATGTGATGCTAGGTTTGAACTTGAGTCCTTGGCATGCCAGACAAGTGCTCTACTGCTGAGCCACCGCTCCACCTCATGTATAATCCTTTTAATATGCTGCTGAGTTTGGTTTGCTAGTATTTTGTTGAGAAATATCTCAATGTTCATAAGAGATATTGGTCTGTAGTTTTCTTTTTCTTGTAGTGCCTTTTCTAGCTTTAGTATCAGGGTAATGTTGACCTCATAGAATAAGTTAGGAAATATTCCTCCTCTTGAACTTTTTGGAAGCATTTGAGCAGGATTGGTGTTATTTATTATCCAAATGTTTGGGTTAATTCTCCAGTGAAGACATCAGTACTGAGATTTTTTTGCCAGAAATTTTTTTGGGGGGTTACTAAGGATTGAACCTAGGGGCACTTAACTGCTGAACTAGGCTTTTTTTTTTTTAATAAAGAGAGAGGGACAGTGAGAGAGAGAGAGAAAGAGAAAATAAATTTTTACTTAGTTTTTCATGTGGCTTTTGTTGCTCTGACACTTCGTTGTGTACATGGTGCTGGGGTTTGAACTCACATCCCTGCGCATTCGAGGAAGGCACTGAAACCTCTGAGCCACCACTCTGACCCCTATTTTATTTAGTTTTTCATGTGGTTTTTGTTGCTCCGACACTACATGGTACTGGGGTTCGAACCTGTGTCCTCGCACAAGCCTGGCATGCCCTGTAACCCTTGAGCCACTGCTCCAGCCTCAATAGTGTTCTCTTATAGTCTCTTTTCTTTCCATAAAGCTGATAGCAGTGTCTCTCCCTATTTTATGATTTTAGCTATATCACTGTTCTTTTTCTTCCTTAATGAATCTAGCTATAGATTTCTCAGCTTTGGTTTTGGTAATGGAGATTAATCCCAGGACCTTGGGCATGCTAACTACTAAGCAACACCTCTAGTCTGTCAGTGTTGTTGATGTTTTCAAAGAAGCAACTCTTGGTTTCATTCATTTTCCCTTATTGGATTTTTGTGAGAATTGAATAAGACAGTGAAATAACAATTCCCAAAAAAGAAATGCAGGGGTTGGAGCAGTAGCTCAGTGGTTAAAGTGCTTGTGCAAGGACCTGAGTTCAAACCCCGGCACATGTACACAGCTAAATGTTGGAGAAACAAAGGCCAGATGGAAAAGTAAATGAAGATTGATTCTTTCTCTCTCTCTTACTGTCCCTCTCTTCAAAAAAAAATGCAAGTGATCAATAACTATATTTTATACAATTGGGTCTCCTAAAATAATTCAAAGAAATTGACAGCAAGATATAATTACCAATCTGGCATAGTTAGAAAAAGCTTAAGTTAGAAGTTACTCTCTTGTGTACGGGATAGTTATTGGAAGGGGATACTTAAGGGAGATATGGGGTTGCTGGTACTATTTTATTTACTGTCTGGGGAGCTGGTTTTTATTTTAAAAATTCATTGAGCAGAGAGGAATTACCATTTACTGAGTATAGAGCTTCAGTTTTGCAAGCTTAAAACAGTATTGGAGATGCATGATGGTGATGGTTGTGCAACGTGGGTGTACTTAATGCCTTTGAACTTTATAAAATGGTATATTTGATGTAATGTGTATTTCACCACTACTTTTAGAATCATCAAGATATATCCTTGTGGGCTGGAGCATTGACTTGGTGGTTATAGCGCTTTCCTGGCATGCAGGAGGACACGGGTTTGGACCCCAGGAGTGTCACTGCAATGGAAGTCACATGAAAAACTAAATAAAATTGTCTCTTTCTGTCTCTCTCTTTAAAAAAAAAAAAA
>PVKS010024014.1:0-31632 GCA_004027875.1 Aplodontia rufa | reverse complement strand
AAAAGAGAGCAGGACAGTGAGAGAGAGAGAGAGGAGAGAGAGAGGGAATGAATCGCTTTTATTTAGTTTTTCATGTGGCTTTTGTTGCTCCAACACTTCGTTGTGTACATGGTGCTAGGGTTTGAACACATGTCCAACCCCCATGTTATGTTTTTGTCATTAAAGTAATACTGTTAAAAGATGAAGAGGGAGGGGGCTGGAGCGGTGGCTCAGTGGCTACAGTGCTTGCCCAGCATGCACAAGTGTGCAGGTTCAAACGCCAGCACGTACGCACATAGCTAAGTGTCAGAGCAACGAGAGCCATGTAAAAAACTCAATAAAATTTATAAAAAAAAAAACAAAAAAAAAGATGAAGAGTGAATGGTTCAATAAAATTTTTATAGTTAGTTTCCTTTATGGGAAAAAAGAAGTTAGGTCCAGTCTGGAGATACCAGATCCCCTTCTACTGTCACCAAATGTGGCATAGGATGACAGTAAAATCCATTTTTTCCCCACTTTTTAAAGATGTCCCCTCATTCAGTGACAGAGTGAAAACTTGGGCAGGGTGCTACTTTATTGAAAGGATATCTCCCCCAAATTTGTCTGCCTGGAACCTATAAATGTGATCCTATGGAAACAGGGTTTTTGCAGATGTTTGCAAGTTAAAACGAGGTCATACTGGATTAGAATGGGCTATAAATTAAATTTGACTGCCATTCCTATCTGTGAAGGGAATTCAGATACACATACATAGAGGGAAGATAGCAATGTGAAGACAGGGTAAGAGACTGGAGTTTTACATCCATAAAGTCAGCAATGCAAAGGCTGAAGGCAATCACTGGAAGTTGGAAGATGTAAGGAAAGGTTGTTTCCTACAGGCTTTAGAGAGAACATGGCCTTGCAGACATCTTGATTTCAGACTCTTGGTCTCCAGAACTGTCAGGATATTAATCAGTCCTTACTGTTCTGAGCCAGTAGTTTGTGGTAATTTATCATAGCAGCCCTAGGAAACCAACACAGGCATCAATCCAGCTATACCCATCAGTCGCAGGTGGGCAGCCTTTCCTTCCTCTGGTGGACATCTCCAATCGAAAGAGAGATCCTACTACCTTCCATTCCTCCTCCTCGACTGCCCTGATGTTAACTCTACTAAAGAGACCAGAATTTGTTTCCCCAACACTCTTTAAGCTTAGCCCATTAAAAGCACTTTCCTTTCTCAGACTTTTAATCAATGTTTAAGTGGTACAAATATCCCTTCCAGAAGAGTAGCAGATATTTACATGGCAGTTAGTGCACTGAAATCTCATTGGCCAGAGAACTGTTGTTGGTAGGGTGCAAAGAGAAAAGGCAAGGAAGGTCTCCTATACTTACCAAGACAATTAACAGCCCAACAGCAGTGGTAAGTGTACATTCTCTGTATTTCATAAGCCCTGTGGCTCTTGCATTCACTGAAAAGGGGAAAATAATGACTGTTATCAACCAAATATGCAGGAAAAAAGTAAAGATTAGTAATTGTAATACATACAAAGTAGGATTTACAACAATGATATGGTTTGGAAATGGTTTGAGTGTGTCCCCCAAGTCTTCACGTGTTGGAATTTAATCCTCCTTGTGATGTATTAACAGGGTAGAAACCTAATGTATGGTGTTTAGAGGTAGGGCCTTTGGAGGTGATAAGGATTAGGTAAACTCACTATGGTAGAACTCCCACGATTACATCCTGGTAGCTTTTGCTGTGGTTTAGATATGTGTTCCCTAAAGGCCTCTATGTTTAATCTCCAGGTGGCAATATTGGGAGATGGTAAAATCTTTAGATAGTGGGGACTTGTGGGAGACTCTCAGGTCGTTGGGGGCATGGCTTCTCTTGGGGTGCTGGTCCCTCCTCGTTCTCTTTTGCTTCCTGGTCATGAGAAGAGTGATTTTTGTTCTACCATGTGCTGCTGTTATGATGTGCTGTTCTGTCAAAAGCCCAAAGCAAGCAATCATGGATTTCGACCCCCAAAACTGTAAGCCAAAATAAACTTTTCCTCTTTATAAATTAATTATCTCAGGTAACTCATTATGATGATAGAAAGCTAATATAGTTTTATAAGAAGAGGGAGAACCTGGACACAATGGCACCTCTCTGTAATCCAAGTCTCGGGAAGCTGAGCAGGAGGACTGCAAGTTTGAGGCCAGCCTCAGCAACTCATTGAGACCTTGTTTAAAAAAAAAAAGAGTTGGGGGGAGCTAGGGATGTAGTTCAATGGTAAAGTGACCCTGGGTTCAATCCTCAAAACGAAAAAACAAACAACAAAAAAGAAGCAGCTGCTGGGTGCAGGGGTGCACACCTGTAGTCCCAGCATTTTGGAAGGCTGAGGCAGGAGGACTGTGAGTTCAAAACCAGCCTCAGCAGCTTATCAAGGCTCTAAGCAACTTAGCAAGACCCTGTCTCAAAATAAAATATAAAAAGGTTGGGGATGTGGCTCAGTGGTTCAATCCCTGGTTAGTAAAAAAATAAACAATAAGAAAAAAAAGTCCATCATTGGGTGTGGCCCCTTGACCTTGGATATCCAGAACCATCAACCAGAACAAATCTCTTTTCTTTAAAAAGTTAACTTTCTGGCTGGAGCGGTGGCTCAGTGGTTACAGCGCTTGCCTGGCATGCACAAGGACCTGGGTTCAAACCCCAGCACCACGTACACAACGAAGTATCAGAGCAATGAAAACCACATGAAAAGCTAAATAAAATGGATTCTCTCTCTCTCTCTCACTGTCCCTCTCTCTTAAAAAAAAAAAAGTTATTCTTTTCTGTGTGTGGTGGTACATGCCTAAAGACCCAGCTACTCAGGAGGCTGAGGCAAGATGACTGGTTGAGTCCAGAAGGCCAGCCGGGGCAACACAGCAAGACCCTAAGTTTAAGAAAGAACAAAAAGTTAGTCCGCCTCAGATATTTCATTCTAGTAATGGTAAACAGACTAACCAAAGAGGATGGAATGTTACAGTGAAATCATCTGATCTTGATAAATAGTCAATTCCTTCATAGTCTTGGAAATTTGGGGTTAATTGCATCACCGACCAACTTTACATAAATTATCTCCCTAGAGCCTCAGTTTTCTTATTCGTAAAATGAGGATAATACACATCTTCCTCACAGTGCAGCAATGAAGGCAGATGAGCTAACTTAGTCCTGGGATTCAACAAATGTTAGTTAGGTCTCATCTTCATTCTACTTATTTTCCAAGAAATGTACCCAAATCATTTTTCTTTCCTTAAGGCCCAACTTTTTTTCTCTCTGCATGTGACCATGCTTCCTACTTCACATGGAATAAAGTTATTATTTTTATCATAATGAAGCTAAGAATCTCTTAGCTCCTCAACTGCCTCTTTTCTCTTTTTTATTGGTGCATTTAGTTTTACACATTAAGGGTTTTGTTGTTACATTTTCACACATGCACACATCATAGCCCGCCCCACCGCCCTCTTATCCTCGCCCCACTCTCTCTCCCTCCCACCTCCCCAGCCCCTAGTCTGGGAGGCTGCCCTCATTTCGATTGTTTGATGAGTCTATTGTCTAAACTTACTATTCTCTCACTCTTTCCTATATTGTACTTCACCTTCCACATGTGAGAGAAAATATTGGACCCTTAAGTTTCTGGGTTTGGCCAATTTCACTCATGATTTTCTCCATTTCTGTCCATTTACCAGCAAAGGCCATGATTTCATTTTTTTTTAAGTAGCTGAGTAGAACTCCATTGTATATATACACCACAGGTTTTTTTTTAAGAAATTTAATTATGGGGCTGGATGGTGGCTCAGCGGTTATGGCGCTTGCCTGGCATGCGCGAGTAAATGGGTTCAAACCCCAGCACCCACGTACACAACTAAGTGTAAGAGCAACGAAAGCCATGTGAAAAACTCAATAAAAATTGATTCTCTCTCTCATTGTCCTTCTCTCTTAAAAAAAAGAAACAATATGATATGCATATATTCTTAAGTCAGATTTACCCCCTAGATCCCTCCCAAATCTTCCTCCCTCCTTCCTAATACTTATCTATGATTGCCCTAGATTATGTGTTGCTACGCCTTTGCTGGGTCTAATACATGAGATTGACTACCTTTTACACAGGCCTGGGTTTAGCGCCAGCCTCTACAAATGAGTGAAAACATTTGACGCTTGACTCTCTGGGTTTGGCTAACCTCAGCATGATTTTTTCCATCCCTATCCATTTACCTTCAAAGGCTGCAATATCATTGTTTCTAATTGCTGAGTAGAACTCCATGGTATATATATACCACAATTTTTGGGTCCATCCATCCAACACCACAGTTTCTTGATCCATTCATCCAATGATGAGCATCTGTGTTGATTCTATAATTTAGCTATTGTGAATTGTGCTGCTATAAACACTGGTATAACTATGTTGCAGTATCAACTACCTTTTTATGTGTATGTAATCTTACCTTCCAGATTCAATTTTTTTAAAAAAGAGAGACAGGGAGAGTTAATTTTATTTTTTGTTTTTCCAACACTTATTGGCATATGTGGTGCTGGGTTTTGAAACTGGGACCTTGCATGTTCCAGGCAAGCACTCTTCCTATCACTAAGCCACCTCTCCAGCCCCTCCATCCGCCTTCTGAAGAAGACATTTCACATGTGAAGCGATATGTGCCTGGATCTTGATGCTCTATACTTTAGTCCTAGTATTTCCTAAGGGTTCACTTTTTTTCTTCACCAGCTGTTCTCACACAATATATGAAAAGTTTCTTTCTCCTATTAAAAAGAGACAAAATTCCCCAAATCTATTTACCATGATAGCTTCAATTCTTTTTTTTTTCTTTTTTCCTTCCTACTTTTTTCCCAATTAGAGTTTATTTATTTAAAAGTGAAACATTTCATGAATCGAAATTCAGAGAGGCATGCATGTAGTAAAAATTACATTGCCTACCACTAAGTCTTTTTTTTTTTTAAAGAGAGAGTGGGCACAGTGAGAGAGAGAGAGAATCAATTTTATTTAGTTTTTCATGTGACCTTCATTTCTTCAACACTTCATTGTGTACATGTGCTGGGGTTTGAATCCGCATCCTCACACATGCCAGGCAAGTGCCATAACCACTGAGCCACCACTCTATGCCTACCATTGAGTCTTAAGTTCTTCTTCACCATTTTCTTCCTTGTGTCTTTACAGAGATAAATCTATACACACCCAAGCAGCATACTTTTTTTTTTTACAAAATGTTGATGTATTATACATACTCTTCTGATTTTTTTCCACATAAAATGTATTTGAGTTTTCTTCTTCATATCAGATATAATTTCCTCATTGTTCATGTCTACAGGAAAGGAGATACCAAGATGGGATTCAGACATCCAAAATATTTATTGGAGGATATTGTGAAGGAGGATGGAAAGGGAGCTAGGGGAACCATCAAATTATGATGTAGATTTGACCCCTCTGAAGAAGAGAGGGAAGGAAGGAAAGTTGGATAGGAAGTTATTCAGACTGTAACATAGTTCTAGGAAAGTTTCAGATAGGGGATACAGGGAATCCTCAAGCAAAGTTCAGCAGAGTCCTGCATCTTACAGGAATGGGCCTGCCTTAGCATCCTTGATATGCTCAGTCATGCTAGGAACAGTTCATAGAACTCAGTGGATAAGTTGTATTTTATCATCTTGCACATGTGGACAGTTTCACAAGTTGAAGTGGACTCTGAGATGGGGATTAACATATAGTCAGTTACAAAATGTCCTTGGGATCAATATCTGTAGAAAGGAAAAGAAGAAAGCAAGCAGGATTAGGGAGATTGAGAAGTTGATACGCAATGTATTCTTAATGATGGCCTCAGTTTACCCCACAAGGAGCTCTGAACATCGGATATGGTGTGAGAGATCTGCACTTTTATACCCAAGCATTGATTGTCATTGGATGTAGGAGCTCTAGGAAAATGACACCACCGTAGGATGAGGCAATTCCAGAAGAGGGCTGACAGCTTAAGGCTGTAACAGCAGTCTCAGCAGCAGTTCGGAGAAGAGATTCCTTTTTTTTTTTTAAGAGAGAGAGGGACAGTGAAAGAGAGAGAGAATCAATTTTTATTTAGTTTTTCATATGGGTTTTGTTTCTCTGACACTTTGTTGTATACATGGTGCTGGGGTTTGAACTCATGTCCTCATGCATGTCAAGCAAGTGCTGTAACCGCTGAGCCATCACTCCAGCCGGGCCCCCCAACCCCTTTATTAAATTTTGGTATTAGAGATTGAAGCCAGGGATATTGAACCACTGAGCCACATCCCTAGCCCTTTTTATTTTTTATTTTGAGACACGGTCTCATAAAGTTGCTTAGGGCCTCACTTTGTTGCTGAGGCTGGTCTCAAACTTGTGATTCTCCTGCCTCAGTCTCCTGAGCCTCTGGATTACAGATGTGAGCCACCACACCTGGCAGATCCTTTAGCACTGAAGAGTACCTGGGATTTTCATACATCCAATATAAAGAATATAATTGCAGGGTAAACCATAGGTGGTATTGCTGGATCTTAGAATATATACATTTGAAATATTAAGACATGTTGTCAAAATAAAATTTTTAATGTATATTTTTGCATATATTTTGCCTATTTACTTTCCCTGGCAATGCAGGATAGTATTTGGTTCCCCCATCCCATCGTTGGTAACACAGGGTATCAAACTTTTAAATTTTTTAGTTAAACTTTTTATAATCTATATTGATTTTTTAGCAAATCCTCCAGCTTTCTATTTACCCTCAAATACATATTCATTCAGCCCTGACTCTGTAATTTGTTAGCCTACTGTTCATATGTAAAAAAGTAGTAATAGGACATATAGAGACATTTTGAGAGTATAATGAAATAGTGAATCTAATAATCCCATATTTATAAATAGCAACTACTCAAAAAATATTCTGAGGGCTGGAGATGTAGCTCAGTAGTAGAGCACTTGCATGAATGGATCCCTAGGTTTGATCCCCAATGCTGGGGAAAAAAGAGAATAAATTATTCTCCATACCCTACCTTCATATACCATGACTTTCACATCTGTACATTTAGCCCAGGCTTCTTCTTGGCAAATAAAAATATCGATCTGTTTACTCGTCGTTTCTTTCTTTTCTGTTCTGGTACTAGGTACTGTCACTGAGCTATATCCCCTCTTCCCCTTTTTTATTGTTAAATTTTGAGACAGGGTCTTGCTAAATTGCTTAGGGTCTCACTAAGTTGCTGAGGCTGGGCTTGAACTTGTGATCTTGTCTCAGCCTCCTGAGTTGCTGGGATTATAGGTGTACACCACCACACCCAGCTATTATTTCTTTCCTGATGCCCTGTGGATACTTCAGAGTCAATATGCCACACCGAATTCATCATCTTTTTCTCAAAAATTGCTCCCATTCCCGTAGCTTTCCAACGTTTCGACCCTATCACTTGGATTCTTCCCTTTTCCTTAAACCTAAGTTTAGTTAATCACGAAGGTCTGTTGAATTTTATTTTTAAATAACTCCAGTATCTGACCTTTTCTTATAACCACCACTGGTATTCCATAGTTCATATCTTTCTTTTAAGCAGTATTAATTCAATAGCTTTTTTATTCTTTTTATTAGCTGCTATGAGGAAAAGGCACCTTTAGGGGAAACTCCTACATTAATGAAACTTTGAGGGCTGGAGCAGTGGCTCAGCGGTTACAGCACTTGCCTGGCATGCACAAGGACACAGCACCACACACACCACACACCCCACACAATGAAGTGTCACAGCATGAAAAAATAAATAAAAAAGTTGATTCTCTGTTTCTCTTTCTCACTGTCCCTCTCTTTTTTAAAAAAAAAACACACAAAAAAACCTTCAAGAAGTCCTTTCATTTTGTTTCAACTAAAACTTTTGGGAGAAACTTACAAAGAACCAGCCAAGGCCACAGGGTCACTCTGATGCAATCTTTTAGGCACTTTAAGTGAAACTTGGATCATTGTACATATCGAAGTGAGCATTTGCATCCACCATCTTTCCTTTTTTTTTTTTTTTTTGGGTGATATGGAGAACTGGGGCCCTCTACTACTGAGCCACATCCCTAGAGGGCCCTCCCTGCTCTCCCTTACCCTTTTAAAATTTGAGACAGAGTGTTGATAAATTGCCCAGACTGGCCTTGAATTTGTGATCCTCTGGCCTTCAGTACCATGGTGAATGGGCAAATGGGCACACTTTTCCTTTTTAATCATGTGCTCTATGACTTTGAGTTGAGCATGTCCACAAACGTATTTGCCGCGTTATTTTCTTTTTGTTGTTGTTTTTGGTAACAGGGATTGAACCCAAGGTGCTCAACCACTGAACCACATCTATGGCCCTTTTTATTATTATTTTTTTATTTTTTATTTTGAGACAGGGTCTCGCTAAGTTGCTTAGAGCATTGCTAAGTACTTGAGGCTGGTATTAAAATTGTGATCCTCCTGTCTCAGCCTCTTGAGCTGCTGGGATTACAGGCATGTGTTACTGTGGTTGGCTGCCATGGTTCCTTTTAAAAACTATGACCTTAAACTGAGCATGCCTAGAAATATACATCATAAATAGAGCATGCACAGCTGTGTGTGTGCCTCTACTTGTGCTTTTCTGAACGAACATGTATAGTCTCCTTGAATAAAATCTTGATGCTTCTTTCAGGGAGAGTATAGCTTTTGAATAACCCCTGTACTGTCCTTACTTGCAGTGAGCAACAATTCATTTTTCATTGCTTTACATTCTGGTTGTACATTTTGACTTTGTACTCACCAAGATGTGAACCCTCTAGGTTCAGTTACGTTTTTACCTTCCTCCAACCTATCCTGAGTACTGTTGTCAGAAAAAAAAATTTTTTTTAATAGGCAAGACTGGTTATATTCCTCCTTAGCACGAAAGTCTTTCCCATTGTCAACAGAATAATGAAATCTAAAACCACTGTTATACCGCTTCATAATTTGACCTTTGCTTATCTATCCAGTCTTTCAGTATCCATTCCCTTTCCCTGGCTTAATCTGTAATATTCAGACAGGCTGTATTTCTCAGATTGTCTTATGTTATGGTGATATATGTACACGCAGTTCTGCCTAAAATAGTTTCTGGTTCCCTCTTCTTGTATTTGCCTTTCAAGTAAGGTCTTATTACTTGGCTCAAACCTACCTCCTTCATGAAGTTTACTCTGAGTCACCTAAAACTCAGTCTGCCTATTCTTCCATTGCTCTTTTTCATTCACATAGTTTATTTATTTTTTTAAGAGAGAATAGTGAGAAAGAGAGAGACAGAGAATCAAATTTTTATTGAGTTTTTCACATGGCTTTCGTTGCTCTGACACTTAGTTGTGTATGTGTGTGCTGGGGTTTGTACTAATGCATGGGCAAGCGCTGTATTTGCCTAGTCACCGCTCCAGCGTCCACATTGTTTGTTTGTTTATTTATTTAAAGAGAGAGTGACAGTGAGAGGGAGAGAGAGAAAGAGAGAAACAATTTTATCTGGTTTTTCATGTACCCATTTCGTTGGGTACATGTCCCCCTGAGCATGCAAGGCATGTTCCAGAACCACTGAGCCACTGCTCCAGCCCCCACATAGTTTATTTTTAATTTGCTAGCACGTTTAATAGCTTAATTCTCCAATTGAAAAAGACCATTTTTTCCCCTGCTATCTCCAGCACATATCACTCCAACCAATAAGAGCAACTTAGATTTTTTTATACCAGGGATTGAACCTAGAGCCACTGAACCACTAAGCCACATCCCCAGACCCTTTTATTTTTTATTTTGAGACAGGGTCTCCCTAAATTTGCTGAGGCTAGCCTTGAACTTGCAATCCTCCTGCCTCAACCTCTGTAGCCGCTGGGATTACAGGTGTGCACCATTGTGCACAGCACAACTCAGATTCTTGATTGAAGGTAACTTCAAGATTTGAGTTTTCTCAGTGAGGGACTGTTGTAGTTTAAATAAAAAAAAACCTGCCCCCTCTCTCTAGTTTTTCAAAAATTTTGGAAAACCTAGGAGAGTTTATGTTTTTTTTTTTAACTGTAGTTTATTTTCCTATCACTGCAGATACAATTGACCATATACCCTCCTTCATTCTCCTGATTGTTGTCTTTAAGTCTTACCCTAGTGCCACTTATGTTTAAGTCTATCCTAACCATCTGAGACATTAGGTAGGCCTCTGTAGGGGACGGAAATATGACCTCCTTCAACCCTTCTATGCTGTTTGGTCTGTGAATTAAATTGACACAAGCCAGGTTAACAGGAGAACAACTCAGGCTGGTCTTGAATTCCTGGGTTCAAAATAGTCTTCTGTTTCAGCCCCCATGTCGCTGAGACTTGGCCATGCCTGGTGCAAAAGAACAATTTTAATTATATATGTACACATTGGAGTCCCACAAAATGAGACTTAAGGAGCCAATTGAGTGAAGCTTATGTAACATACTGATCTATACAGAAAGGAACTGGGACTCAGAGTTTTGGGGGATAGTGGAGACAAAGGAAGGTGAGGGGAGGAAGTAAAAGGTGAATAAAAGTTGCCTTATTTCAAACGTAGTACTTGGGTGATAAAATTTGTCTAGGAATAGCTGTCTTCCTGATACAGATACCTTTACTAATGAATACTTCCTTTATAAATGTGAATTTCTCTTTACAAAAGTGTTGTTTTATATTTTAGGCAATGGGAAGGAGTTAAAGAGCTTTTCTTGTGTTGGCTGGTTCTCAGTTTCTTTTAGTTCAGGGTAATCAATATGCCAGAGGGGCACATTTTAGTGTGGCACAATCTGGTCTCCTAAAGTCATATTTTGTTGTGGTATACACCGAGTACCAACTCCATAATGAATCAAGACCTTGATTAAAGGGTCTTTCTTAAACATTGTAGGACTATTTACCAATTATGAATAAACAGTAAAAAACAAAACAAAACTTCACAATCAACCAAAACGATTGCTTTTAAAATGCTGCATCCTCCAGGAGCTTTAATTGTCCTTAGGCAGATGGTTAAAGCTTGGCTACGGGAACCGCATATGCTAGGAGAAAATACACTAGAACGCTAAGACAAGGATGATTGGCTGCCGCAGCTCAGAGCTTACCAACGTCAAGAACTAGGAAACCGCTCCAAGTTCAGGTTTTGAAACACAGTTTTCGCACCGAAAAAAAAAAATTAACCTATCAGGAAGAACCGAGCACTTCCAATTACCAATCAAGAGCGGGAAAGGAGCCAAAGCTTGGGAATACCTACGCACCAGAAAGTACGTCATTCTTCAGTCTCCGCCAATGAGTGGCTGGACGGGGGGCGGGGCAACAGGCGGACCAACTGCGGTACAAAACAAACACTCCTCAGCCGACTGCCCTAACCACAGTGCCCGCCTCTCAAGCCGCCGCGGCAAACTCCTGGGCAGGGCGGTTAGAAGCTTTCCGCGCTCCTCCTCGCCCAGGGACGGTTACAGCAGGCGTATCTCCTCTCTAGCAAAGCCAGGGCATCCCACAGGCTCGCAGAAAGCTTACTGTAACTTCACGCTTTTTACCTTCACAGGAACAGGCTTCAAGCGCTACCTGGGGTGTGGGGTCGGCACCAGTGCGCAGGCGTGCATGCCTTGCGGGGGCGAGGTTGTGCGGCCCAAGGAAACCTGGGAGCTGTATTTCTGGGGCGGGAGAAAATTCCACCACTCCGGAGGCCTCCGGGACTACATTTCCCAGGAGCCTCCGCGACTCCGGGGCGGGAGGGCTGGTTCGTCAATGAGTTCGAGGAAGCCGCGGCGCGGCCCACCAGGTTCCAAAACAAGGAAATGAAGAGGGGAGGCGGGACTGGGGGTGCCTGCTGGAGCCGCCGCCGCCGCCGTCGCGGAGGAGGAGGTGGAGGAGGAGGAGGTGGCTGCGGCAACCGCCGAGGAGTCCCTTGCTGAAGGCGGACCGCGGAGTGGCGGGCGGCGCGCGCGCGCCCGCGAGGCGGCTGTTGGAGAAGTGGAGCAGCGGTCGTGGGGGGAGGAGGAGGAGGAGGGACTGAGCGGCGGCGGCCCCCGCGTCCCGGTGCCTCTATGGGGGAAGCAGACAATGGATTATGATTTCAAGGCGAAGCTGGCGGCGGAGCGGGAGCGGGTGGAGGATTTGTTTGAGTACGAAGGGTGCAAAGTGGGACGCGGCACCTACGGGCACGTCTACAAGGCGAGGCGGAAAGATGGGTAAGAGCACGGGCGGGGGGAGTGGGCTCGCCCCGGTCCTCGCCCTGGACGCGACTGGGCTGGCTGGGTGGGTCGGAGCCCAGTCGGGCAGTTCCAGCGGGGCGAGGCGGAGGTGGTCGTGGGGCCGCGTCCCGGGGCGGACTCCCAGGGACGCCCTTGTGGTGGCCCCCGCGCGTCCCCTTCGCGCCCCTCGAACACCAGCCGCGCAGCCTAATCCGGGGCGTCGGTCCCGTTGCGGTGGGCGCCCACCGCGTGCTTGGAGCCAGCGGTGGGACTCGAGCTGGGACTCGTTTGGAGGTGGAGTTTGTGGGGTCTGGTCTCTTGGGGAGACGGGGAGGGCTCCGCTGAGGAGTTGCCGCTCCGGCCCTTGGGTAGTGACGGTCGTCGGGGAACTTCCAATAGGCTGAGCGCTTCCCGGGGGCGGCGGTTTGAAACCTCGCCGGGGAGCCGGGCTGGTGGAGGCGCGCCGCGGTCCTGGTCTGAGTTCCTGGCCACCGCCGGCCTGGTCCACGACCTCTGCCCCTTGGGTCAGCCAGCTCGCTGGCCCCTCACTCAGTTCCTGCGTTCGAAGTCGTATGCCTAGCGACTTCTCGAGCCCTCCTTAACTGACCCCAATTTCGCAATCCTCCGTTCTGTGTTCTATACCTTCACCCTCAAGGTGGGACATCCTGATAGTTTGCTTTTGCCAGCATTAACTTTAGTTCATTCAGTGCTCTGGTGCCTTCCCCTTGGGTATTTTTAAGCAATTCTGAGGTTCTGTACTCCATTCTCTACCTACTGGCTGCATGCTAGGGTTGATTGAGGACCTGGATCATCAGCGGAGTGACAGAGCTGGGCCTGAACCTTTGTTTTCCTGGGAGTTAAGGGAGAACTGTAGGAACCCCTTGGGAAGCTTTTTACTGATCATTATCTTAGAAGCTAGGACGAGCTAGATAATGTGTTGAGAACGCCAATTCTTCGTCCCGGAGGGCAGATGATCTCGTACTGCAGGACAGGTGGAACCAGCTCCCGGCTCACGAAGGCTAGGTTTAAGCCAGTCGTCACCTCTGCCCCATCTTAGCAGGAATTCCCCTCCCCCAAGGTTCGAGAGTCCACGGAAAAACTGCTAGTCGTCTTTGACTCAAAAGTTGTACGGAAGAGAGTTTTTAGGGTTGTGACGGAACGTTTTTGAATAAACGAATTTTCAGCCACAAAGACTTCAGTAAGATCTGAAGTGCTGCTTATTTTTCTGCACACATTATTATAATTTGATATGGTGGGTTTAAGAACTCTAGGACCAAAGCACAGAAGTGGTTTGTGAGTTAATTTTATAATTTTCGACAAAATGCAACCTTATAAGGTGAACTATATCGCGAAAAATACAAAGTTCTATTTGAATTTAAAGGATTGATTATTCTTGCAGATAACAACATGGGCTAGTAACCATCAGTTGTTTCTCATAACTTGTTTAATTACGAGGTATTCCAGAATGTACATCACCGAATGTAAGATACCATAATTGACTTGTACTTTGTGTTTTGGAATATTGACTCAACTTGTTACACACTTGTGTTCTTGTGGGAGTAGTATTTAGATATATTTGGGGAAAGTACATCCAGTTTTACTGTTTGGATGTTGTCCTTACACTATAATTCTGTGGGGTTTTCCCCCCCTCATACTTCTCTTCCTAACTTTCTAATATGTTTTATCAGGAATTTTAAAAATTATTATTTTTGTTAAAGACTTTAGACCGGCAAGTTCTGAGGAAAGTTAAAAATTCTGCTTCTGTTTTGCATTTGAATAATCTGGGTTTACAACAAAATTCAATTTAATTCATGCTTCTGTTATTTTTGAATATTTCACCCTTTAATAAACATGCTTGATTGGAACGAACTTCCTTCTTGAGTGAAATTTGTTAATTAGAATTAATAGTTTCTTTTTTTTTTTTTCCCAAAGAGAGAAGGACAGAGAGAGAGAGAATCAGTTTTTATTGAGTTTTTCACATGGCCCTCCCTGCCCTGACACTTAGTTGTGTACATGGATGCTGGGGTTTGAACCTGTGTACACACACATGCCTGACAAGCGCTGTAACTGCCAAGCCACCGCTCCAGCCCCTAGAATTAATAAGTTTCTTTAGTAGAATAAGATTAGTTTGTGAATCTTCAAACTAAAATTTTTTTAACTTTTACATCCTGAAAGCATTAGTTTAAACCATTATATAAGAAAAGCCTATTAGGGCTGGAGCAGTGGCTGGGTGGTTACTGGCGCAGGTTCAAACCCCAGCACCACATACACAACTAAGTGTTGGAGCAATGAAAACCATATAAAAAACTAAATAAAATTGATTCTTTAAAAAAAAAAAAAGCCTATTAAAGCCCCTGCCCCACTTCCTGGCAAGGGTATGGTTGACATTTGTCAATTTACAGTAAATACCCACATCTCTTCTGGGTTGGTGGAAGGATTAGTTTTATGTTTGTTGACAATCAGCAGTTTGCAAAAACAAGTGTTAATGATGCTTTTCAACTGTGATGCTGATTTGTATTTTACACTCATGGTAAATTATAGTTTTAATGTTTCCAGATTTTATTTTGGTTAAAAAAATAAATATTGCTATTTTAGGAAGTAGTAGGAGAGAGCAAGAGAGGGTATGTTAAATGATTCAGGTGTATGTAGTATAGTATAACTAGCAAAGTCTTTAAAAGAAAATTAGAATAAATAACAAAAGCATCAGTAGAAAAGCCTCTGCCTATAGTTTGATGCTGTAGTTTACAAAGTCTTAGAATGTTATTTTCTTTGAAATAGGATTTTAATTTAGGCTATATTATGTTTTAACATTTCAGCAGGTTGGAAATGTTAAGACAACATTTGAGTTTTTACCTTTTTTAAAAATTATTACATAAAAATTGCACACGTTGTGGGGTGCCATGTGATGCTTCCATACACACAGACATTGTATAATGTTTAAATTTGGGTAAACATCTCTTCAAACATTTGTCATTTCCTTATGCAAGCATTCAGAATCCTTTCTGATAGTCTGTTTGAAATACACAGTGCATTGTTATCTTACTTACCTTTTTATATAATAGAACACCAGAACTTATTTCTTCTAAGTTTTTCACCTTTAATAAAAATGTTATTTACTTTTTTATTTCGATGGGTCTTGGGCCCTTTAAAAAATCAGGCTTGAAAGTTATTTTGAGTGCTAGGTATTGAACCCAGAGCCTTGATTATGCTAAGAATGTGTTTTACCACTGAGTTTATACCCCAGCCTCCAAAGTTGTTCTTGAAGAGAAACAAGTTTGGAACATTTCTAAACTTTTTAGTATGAGCCTGAATTCATAAGATAGTTTTTCTTGATTAGTGAAAGTCACAATAACAATTTTTGGTTACAAATATTAAGGCTGTGTTCCTCCAATTGGAAACATTTTTCTATTTTGATTGATAAAATAATATTGTTAAAAAGCTCTTTTGATGTTAAGAAATTGAGAAAAACATCACCCCATAGTATAGTGTTACATCTGAAAACCATTGTAGCCAACAGTACTATAAAACTTGGCCAACATTTTATCTGTTGAATCACAATAAAAAAGATGCTCCTTTTTGGATGTGTGTCTTTGAAAGATACTTAATAATTGAAAATGAAATGGTTGATGGTTGACAGAGACATCTAACAGTTTCGGTTTTGTCTTAAGGTTTCAAATGAGTAGTTGGTGACTGGATGGTTAAATGTGTCATGAAATGCTTCACAGATAAATTTAATAAGTACCTGTAGATATATAAATTTACAGTATTGTTTTTAAATGGATTTTTCGCAGTTGGTTTTAGATTGAATAGTTCATTGTGTTTGCATTTTATTGGCCATATCCAGGAGATTAGAGATGTATCAGTATGATCATAGCATATTAGAACTTCATAAAGAGTTTTAGGTCTAGTTCAGCTTCCTCTTTTTACACATGCCATTGTCTCATAACAAAGATGAAACTTGTAATCTAGATCTGTGAGTTTTTGTGGTTTCCAGTTTATTTTTCTTCCTAATATGGGATGAAAACTAAAAAAGACCATGTTGCCTCTAGTCTTGAAAATCTTACTGTACAAACTTTTTCCATGCAAAAAATACATCTATACCAAAAAATATGGAAAAGGGAAAGGATCACATTAAAATCAACATTTTATTTATTTTGGTATTAATAATTTTTATTGGTTCTTTTTATTTATAACATTAGGATTCATAATAAGATAATTGTAAAAGCATGGGATATAATTTGCTCTAATTCAGTCTCCCCTTTTCTCTCAGTATTTCCCTTTTCTCTCCCCTCCTCCTTCCCCTGTTCCTAAAAGGGACATTTTAAAAAAAGAAGTACAAGGGACTGGGGATGTAGCTTAGTGTCAGAGCCCTTGCCTAGCTTGTACAAGGCCCTGGGTTTAATCCCTGGCATTGCCAAAAAGGAGTACAGGTCAACAGATTCTATTATGTGCAGCTGTTTCTCTTCATCTTCACTGTCACTAATTTTGGCCATTATTGGTCTCTGCCTTTAATCTTCCCTCTTTGTAGTCCAAGATCCAAGTTGCTGCCGGTGTCATTTTCTTACAAAATAAAATCAGTCAAATCTTTTTGGAAAAGTACATTTCCTATATCATCACATCCAGTCTTAATTTCTTAATTTAGTGTCTAAAGATGTTTGCATTCAGATCTTTGAAGAGCTTGCTGCCAATCCATTTAACTGCATATATTTAGTAGGCCTAAGTTCTCTCATGTTTCATTTTCTTCTACATTCAAATTAGAATAATGATGTATCATTCCTCCCTCTCCATTTTCCTTTTACTCACAAACTTGGCAAACTCCTGTTCATACTTCAATAGCCAACTTAAGTAATTTTACTTGCAGAGGCCTTCCCTTATTCAGAGTTTTTCTTAGCTGTGCTTCTATCCCTCTTTATTCCTATGTGTGTAATATAATAAATGATGGATCTCTCATTATGTAGTAGCTCATCGTTCTATCTCCAGTGCCTTGTACAGGGTTGGTCATATAATACACAATCAGAAATGATACTGAATTTTAAAATATGCCTTGAACTGGTAAGCATGCTTCACTGATCTTAAAAGCCAATCAAAAATTTTTTTAAAAAATAGGCTTATTTACTTTGCTTTAAAAGCAATATTTTTAGTAATTGTTTTGAGAACTTGAAATACAGTGGTATTACATAAGATAGGTGGCTAGATGTATTAGTATAGCACTAACTAGGTCTAATGTATTTTTTAAACAATTATATGGTGCTTTTCAAGAAAGTTTCTTTTAATATAAGGAAAATAGGAAAGTTCTTTCTTTTCTTTTTTAAATATTAAACATGTTTTCCCCTTAGGTCAAGTCCCTTGGAATTGCTACATTTTAGTAGTCTGTCTCTGATTTTAATAGCTCTTTTGCAGAAATACTTAGAAAATATCAGTATTCAAATATTTTTTTCTAAGAGAGAACGGGAAATCAAATCACTTTGATTTAGTTTTTCATGTGGCCTTCATTGCTTCAACACTTAGTTGTATATGGTGCTAGCTTTTAAACCCACATCCTCATACATGCTAGGCAAGCACTGTAACCTCTGAGCCACTGCTCCAGCCCTCAGATATGTTCTAGGAAAAAATTTCTTACGGTAAAGTATCTTTAGCATTTAGTAAATGAAGGGGACATTGGTTTATATTTGATTAGTTTGTCATTTTTGCAATATAAGCTTTTCAAAATTATTTTGAGGCCTAAGGAATTTTTTTTCCAAAAAATTTTGATAGAAGTAGTAGTTAGCAAACTCTCTGTAAAGACGTAGATAGTAAGCATTTTAGGCTTGGTGAATCATATTGCCTTTGTGTTCTTAACTCAGATTTGAGCCCAAAATAGCTATTGATAAAGCAAAACAGTGGGTAAAGAGTAACCCATTTGCAAGAAATCAAAGATACTTGATTACCTTCAACAAAGTTTTTTTTGTAGGGCTGGAGGGGTAGCTTGGCGGTTACAGTGCTTGCCTCACATGGGTGAGTCCGCATGTTCAAATACGTCAGCACCATGTACACAACAAAGTGTTCCAGGAATGACAGTCATATGAAAAACTAAAGATTGCTTCTCTCTCTCTCTCACTGTCCCCTCTTTCTTAAAAAAAAAAAAAAAGTTTTTTGTAAAATAAGGGGTGTGTGCACACTTAGTTAATAAATGCAAGTGCATAGAAAGATATACAGTGTAACAAGTCATCCTTTTCCAAGCCGCTTTTTTTTTCCTTTCCCCAGGCAACCATGCTCAGTTGTCCTTTAAGAGGGATTTTCTTGTGTATGTTAAATGTCATTAAGTTTGACAAATGCTAGAGTACTGTACGCATCTGTTTTAAATCTTAAATATAACTTGAAGATCATTGGATACCTTAAGTACAGAGACGCTTTGTTCCGCTTCGTAGTTTATTGTGTTCCATTTTATTGATTTGATTATTTAACCATCCTGCATGATGGACTTTTAGGCGCTTTCCAGTTTTTTGTTAATACTGCAATGAATATCTTAGCGCAATAACTTGTGCATATTAATATATCTTTAAGTTTAATTCATAGAAATTGTGTACCTTTCAAAGAAGTAAATTGAAATTATTTGCTAATATCACAGTGTACAAGATATAAATCCCCAAAGACTGGCGATGAGGGAGTGGCTAAGAAAAAGGAAGAGAAATGTTAAGACTTTAAAGAATTAAAAAAAAAATGAGTTAGAAGTCATTTGTTTGCTATGGGAAGTGCAAGTTACTTTCCCCTATAACTGTTGGAACAGCATGGGGAAAAGCAAGCCTCCAAGTTTTTAGATAGAGTATGTCTATGGAAAGATTTTTTAATATAATGGATGTCATTGTTGATGAATTGTTTTTACTTTTGTGTATATTTTTGAACTTGATATGGTGGGTAAATATGATGTTAAATTGTGTTGTGACAAGTGCTCACAGTACAAGGAACGTTAGACATCGGTATAGGAGATTCTTTTTTTATTGGTACATTATAGTTTTACATATTGAAGGACTTTATTGTTACACAGTATAGAAGATTTTTTTTTTTTTTTTTTTTTTTTTTAGAAAGAGAGAAACAACTTTATTTAGTTTTTCACATGGCCTTAGTTGCTCCAACACTCAGTTGTGTACGTGGTGCTGGGGTTTGAACCTGGGTCCTCATGCTTGCCAGGCAAGCATTGAAACCATTGAGCCACCACTCCAGCCCAGTATAGAAGATTTTAAGACAGTATATTATACTTTCAAATTTTCTTGGTAAATATTAGATTATGTGGGTTTTAATAAACTAATGTATTTTAAAAGATCATTATCTTGTGACTGTATAATATTAGTACTATTGAATTCTAAAAGGGACAAACATTTTTTAGAGCATATTTTAATATTTTGAATAATGACTATTTTTTTAAAAATAGTGATTTAGATCTACAACCATAAAGAAGTAGCTGACAAAGCTATTTAAGGATTTTTGTCCATTTATAAATAGCTCATAGTCCAACACTTCCTGTAATAGCTGTTTTGAGTGGGCACTGTGCAGGATAAAAGAGTCTCAAGAGAGATGAGAGGATGTAATTCAGGATACAAGTATGCAGCAGTAGTTTTTTTATTGAGAGTTTGAATTCTTATCCAGAAGTGAGTGATGGATCAAAGAGAAAGAAAACCCTTTAAAGTCCTCAAATAATTGATGTCCATATGAAATATCTTTAATTTCAAATATAAGTTTTTATTTTGTGGTGTTGGGAATCAAGCAAACACAGTAAGTCTTATGAAGGAAAAATGTACTCTCACAGAGATTTTAAACCTGTGGAGTATTTTCTATTTAAAAATATTATTTTAGGGTATGGGATGTAGCTCATGGTAGAACTCTTGCCCAGCATGCCCAAGGCCCTGCATTTTATCTCCAGCACCACAAAAGGGGAAGGGACAAAGAAACTGATTTTTGTGAAAAGCAACTCTCACTAATGTCAACTTGACTGGTGAGCTTATTTAACAGGTTTTTTTTTTTTTTAAAGAAAGAGAGGGACAGTGAGAGAGAAAGAGCATCAGTTTTTTTTTTTTATTTAAGTTTTTCATGTGGCTGGGTAATAATCCATTGTTTATATAGACCACATTTTCTTTATCCATTCATCTGTTGAAGGGCGTCTTGGTTGGTTCCATAGCTTAGCTATTGTGAATTGTGCCCCTATGAACATTGGTGTGGCTGCATCACTGTAGTGTGCTGATTTTAGATCCTTTGGATTTATACTGAGGAGTGGCATAGCTGGATCAAATGGTGGATCCATTCCTAGTTTATTGAGGAATCTCCAAACTGCTTTGCAGAGTGCAGCAATTTGCAGGCTCACCAACAGTGTATACGTGTACCTTTTCCCCCCCTCCTCACCAACATTTATTGTTGTTCATGTTCCTGATAATTGGCATTCTCACTGTAATGAGATAAAATCTCAGTGTAGTTTTAAATTGCATTTCTGTAATTGCTGGAGATGTTGCACTTTTTTTTTTTATATATTTGTTGAGTATTTGCATTTGCTCTTTTGAAAAATGTTTAGTTCTTTTGCTCATTTATTGATTGGGTTATTTGTATTTTTGGCATTGTTTTTTTTTTTCTTTTGAGTTCTTCGTATACCCTGCACCTATCTGAGGTGCAGGTGGCAAAGTTTTTTCCCCCATTCAGTGGGTTCTCTTTATGCTCTTAATTGTTTCCTTTGCTGTGAAGAAGATTTTCAATTTGATACCATCCCATTTATGATTTTTCCCTTTAGTTTTTGTGCTTTGGAGGCTTTGCTTAGGAAGTCAGCTCCTGTGCTAACATGTTGGAGTGTTGGGTCTGGCTTTTTTTTCCAGTAGGTTCAGGGTCTCTGGCCTAATTCATAGGTTTTTGATCCACTTTGAGTTGGGTTTTGTGCAGAGTGAGAGACAGGGCCAAATATACAGTGAAAAGATAATTGGCAATACCTTTCACTTATTTATTTAACAATTAATGAATTTCCCTGAGGAGAAAATAGGGTTGTAGCAATAAAGATGCAGTTCCAGTACTGAGTGGTGGCTCAGCAGTTACAGTGTTTGCATGGCATGTGTGAGGATGCTGGTTCAAACCCCACCACCACATACAAAACTAAGTGTTGGAGCAACGAAAACCACATGAAAAACTAAATAAACTTGATTCTCTCTTTTTGTGTCTCTCCCTCTCCCTCCCTCTCTCTCTCTCTCTCTCTTTTTTTCTAAAAGGCACAGTTCTAGGGGCTGGATCGGTGGCTCAGAGGTTGCAGCGCTTGCCTGGCTTGCTCGAGTACACGTACATGGGTTCAAACCTCAGCACACAACTAAGTATCAGAGCAACGAAAGCCACATGAAAAACTAAATAAAAATTGATTCTCTCTCTCTCTCTCTCTCACTATCTGTCTCTCCTTTAAAAAAAGAAAAGACAGTTCTGTTTCTTACAATGTAGAGAAAGAATGTGAATCAAACAGATTGCTATATAGGGCTAGAAAATTGTATTACATATGTATGCACAGAATGCTGTGGAAGTGAGCCAGACAGAGAAGGGGTTTTAATTTAGTAAGAGGGATGATAAAAACATAGTGTAGAGGTGAAAGCAATAATAAACTCAGAGGTCTAGAAGAGATTTCAATTCTTGATGGGGCCAGATAAATTCTAAATGTATATATAAAATTTTCTATACTGTGGGAGGAACTGGAAAGGATTTTGGGTCTGAAAATTGAAATGTGTGAAATGGGGATAATGGTGTTTTCTTATGAATTGTGAGGGATGGAGGAGATGGTGCTTGTACACCCTAAAAAACAAGTATTAATCCTATTAATTTTTTACATGAATTTTGATATTCATTGACTTTTTAGTATTATTTCTAGAGTGCCAGAAAATTCTTAAAAACAGGTGGTTTTGCTGGGCACAGTGGTACTCACCTGTAATCCCAGTGACTTGCCTCCCACGGAGACTGAGGCAGGAGAATTGCAAGTTCAAGGCCAGCCTCAGCAATTTAGCAAGGACCTAAGCACATTGGCTTTTGACTTCTTATAGCTGGTAGATGATCTTTTGTCTTTACTATTATTATCATTGTTATTTTATTGCCAGGGAAGTTGAATGCCTCCATTTGTGTATTGGCTGTTGGCATCCCACCTTTTGGGTATTTTCCATTTATTTCCTTTGTCTTTTTTTCTGTGTGTTTTAGTTAACTTTCACTGCTGTGATTATAGACCTGAGAAAGAACAATTTTAAGAGGAAAAGTTTATTGTGGGGTGCATGGTTTCAGAGATCTTAGTGCATGGACAACTAGGTCCATTCCTCAGGGCTTGAGGGGAGGCTGAACATCATGGTGGAAGAGTGTGGCACAGGAAAGCAGGTAAAGGCACAGCTCCAGGAATCGATGAGATTGATTCCATGCTAGTTACAAAAATAGATACACAAAGGCACATCCCCAATGACCCACCTTCGCCAGCCCTACCTGCCTTCATTTGCCAGTCAATTCCTATCATGGGATTACCTCACTGATTGTGTTAAGGTTCTTATATTCCGATCATTTCACTTCAGCCTTCTCAATTGTCTCACATGTTGAGCTTTTGGAAGATACCTTTCATCTAAACCACAACAAACAGATAGCATTGTATGGTTGTTAAGATTGGGCTTTGAGGTTGTACTGTCTGGATTTATAATTCCAGCTATACTACTTCGTGACTTGAGAAAATTAACTCTGTCTTAGTTTCTCTCAAGTGTGGAAAGGGGTAAGAGTAGTACCTACCTCCCAAGACTGTTTCAGGATTCCATGAAGTAACACCATAAAGTACTTGCAACAGTGCCTGGCAGGTAATGAGCACTGCTACTATTGATCTTTTCACACTGTGTATTTCTATAGGATAAATTCTTAAAAAGGTAGGAATGTTGAAAAATAGATATTACCAGGCTGGGGATGTAGCTCAGTGGTAGAGTGCTTGCCCAGCATGGCCACTATAGATTGATTCCTAGTATCAAAAACAAAACAACAAAAAACCAGCAAGTCACGTTCTTAAAAAAGTTCTTCCTTGCCAGATGTGGTGGCACACACGTGTAATCCCAGTGGCTCAGGTGGCTGAGGCGAGAGGATTCCTAAGTTTAAAGTCAGCCTCAGCATCTTAGCGATTCCCCTGTCTCAAAAAAATAAAAGGCGGGGCTGGAGCGGTGGCTCAGTGGTTTCGGCGCTTGCCTGGCAAGCACGAGGACCCGGGTTCAAACTCCAGCACCACGTACACAACTGAGTGTTGGAGCAACTAAGGCCATGTGAAAAACTCAATATAGTTGTTTCTCTCTTTCTCTGTCTCTCTCACTGTCCCTCTCTCTTTAAAAAAAATAAAATAAAATAAAAGGGAGTGGGAACGTGGCCCGATGGTTAAGCACTGTTTAGCTTCCCCCCACTGAAAGTTGTCTCTTTCACAGTTTTTAAAAAAGCACATAATAACTGTTTTGTGTTCTCTCAGTATTATGATTATGTTCAAGCTGTTTCAATTATTGTTTCTGAATTTATCAGTGCTTCTAATAAATCGGAAGATTCATGTACAAAATGTCATATATTTTTTCTAACTTGTGATTATGAAAAATCTAAAACATAGGATAAGTTTAAAAACTTACTCCCATGATCACCTGTGTATCCACTATCTCCATCAATGGATCTGGACTTTTTTTTTTTTTTCCTGTAAAAGGTCATCAGGTATTTTCTTTATCTCTGCAAATAGGCAGTTTTTGAAGGCTATATCATCTCTTGCAACTACTAAATTCTGCACCTGCAGTGAGAAAAGAGCCATAGACAGTAGGCGTATGAATAGGAATGTCAGTGTTTCAATAAAAATTTATTTGGAAAAATAGGTGGCTGCCAAATTTGGCCTGGGCAGCAGTTTACTATCCCCTGATAAGACTAAACAGCAAGTTGCTGTATTTGCTTTCTCTGTAAATGTGTTTGTATATACACATATATTTTTCTCAACCACTAGAAAATAAGTTGCAGTCATGTCACTACACCTTTAAATGTCTCAGCATGTGTCTACTAAAAATAATCACATTCTCCTGGGTAACCATACCATTATTACAGCTAAGAAGGTGATTTTTTAGTAGACCAAGATTATATAATGTACAAAGAACATGAAAATCCTTGGATTTTCTCCTTAACTATTAACCTATTGAACTGTTTCCATCTTCCCCTGTCTTTTTTCTCGATTTATTTATTTAGATAGAAATATGCATTGAGAAAAGCTGCTGATTTAATTTCACTCATACAATCATATGAAAGGAATTTTTTATATATTTGGTTTGTATTTTTAAAAACCTGGGATTTGTTTCTGTGTTTACATGACTTGAAATAGAGAATTAGGGGTAATTTGCAATCAAAGGAAGAGATTTTAAGTTAAATACAGTTATTTGATTGTTAAATAGTCGAAGAAACCAAAGTTAGGTAAAGCTAATTATATACTTTAGAAAGTAACCAATTTTGTTAAATAAGAAGTTGGGGGGGAGTAGATATTCCTGATATTTTCAAATTTAACTTTATTGTGCATTTATCTGGTATGAAAAGTAGCACTTCAAATAAAGGCATTCTACTTTGTGGATAGTTCTGCTGCAAACTCAAGGAGGATTCTTGCCTTATCTTTCTCTATTCCTGCCCATTTTTGTACCCTGCATTGTGTTTCCTTCTCCTCCCATATTGTGTCTTAGGTGAGGGCTGAACAGTGTCATTTTATTTTATCTTTTAAAAAAATATCAGTTTCCCTGACTAGAAAGAAAGAATTTAGCATGTTGGCATAATGGTGGGATTGTAGGATTCATTTGGGAATAGTGTGCTGCAAGATGAGACAAATAACTTTCTTCTTAGTTAATGGTTTATGATAACTGTTAGTGAGAAGTTGATAGCCTATTAAGAATCAGATTCAGGATTCTTATTGCATCTTTGTTTTGTATGCTGAGGAAGTAAAGAAACACAACAGCAAGTTATTCAGGATAGCTTAAGTAAGTACTCAGGATGGAAGTGGGAAATGCTTTGGGGAGAGAAAAGCAGAACGTGATCATATGGACCAGGATAAAGAATCTGGCCTTTAAAGTAGGACAGTAGGATTAATAGATTCCAAGTGGAATAGATTCTAACAGTTCTCAAGTTGGAAATAGTATTTTCTGATTATAAAGTGCAGGAAAGTAAAATGTGAGCAGTGAAAGGCCCATGTAGTTCCATTTACTAGAGATAACCCCTGCCTAACAGTTCGCTGTATAGCTTCATAGAGGGTAATTTCATGACCAGTTTTGCAACTGTGTGGATGGTGTAGAGGACAAAAAGGGGATGAGTGTGGAAGCAGGAGCCTTATTAGAGAGCTCTAGTAAAAAATAGTGAAAATGTGTTCCTTAGTGGCAGCTGTGGAGGTAAATGGGGCAGGTTTGGGAGGAAGTTCAAGGTATATTTAAGAGGTAGGATTCCGTGATCAGTTGGATGAGTGGGGTGAAGGACAGACAAATGGCTAGGATGGTATTTGAGTGGACTTCTTAGAGGCTGAAACCAAATTGTGGCATTATGTGAGTCGGCATAAAAAGGAAATATAGCAATTTTTTTTTATCAACAATATAATTCCAGATTGGAAAGTCTATCCTTGTGTTCCTATTTTTCTTTTCCAGTGTTTCCAGGCTTATTTAGAAGAAGAGGGTAAAAGTAAGAATTCAGTTCTGTTTTGACAGATACTATATTAGAGTTATTATATAATGCCTTTTTTGCTTTCTAATTATGTTTTACCTTGTGCTAGTTAAGGATAGCAGGGTCCTTTGGAAAGTTGCTTCTGTTTTGGTATATAACATTAATTTGCCTACTTTACAGAGTTCAGGTTGTGATCTTCAAGTTTTTATTCTGAGGAATTGGGATTAGAAGGGGTTAGGGGTCCACTTGGGCAGGTTTGAGTAGAGGCTCATGACTGGATCTTTGAGTAGGATCTTGCTTTGATCAGGTTCTGCAATGTTTCTTACCACTGAGAACAGGGCTGTATAGAATTAACTTTGCAAATCTTCTGCTCTCTGTTATCTTAATGATAATGCAGTCTTGGTGTAGAACTTAGGAGGAACAGTATTCATTGTCATTTTTCTCTTATTTATATTGGAGAGAATTGAAGATCTTGAGAAAGTTATGTACAGAAGTTTTGCTGCTGATTTTCATTTGTGCTTTAAAATTTATTTCAGAAAGCTTAAATTACAGTTCCATCAGTTGTGTTCCTGAAAGTTAAATTTCCTGCTCATTTGAAAGGTGTCTATTTTGTACCCTGTCAAAATGTGGTAAACAGTAATGAGGCATATGGAAGCTAAGTTAACTGATGAGTTTGTAATTGATAACCTTCTCTTGGTCCCTGTATTTTTATGTCTATGTCTACACCTAGAATTTAAGGATGAAGTATAGTGGATAATAGTTGTTAGAGGAAGACATTTCTTTTTTCTTCTTCTTCTTCTTCTTCTTTTTTTTTTTTTTTAAAGAGAATCGATTTTATTTATTATTTCATTTGTCCTTTATTTCCCCGAGACTCAGTTGTGTGTGTGGTGCTGGGGCTCAATCTGGGTCCTTATACATTCCAGGCAAGTGCTTCAACCACTGAGTCACTGCTCCAGTCCTAGAGGAAGGCATTTCTGAGCTTAGAACCTGTTTAATACATTATGTATTTCTTTTTCTTTTTTAAAGAGAGAATTTTATTTATTTTTTCATGGTTTTTGCTTTTCTGACACTGAGTTGTGTATGTGGTGTTGGGATTTGAACCTGGGTCCTCACACATGCCAGGCAAGTGCTCCGCTGCTGAATCACAGCTCCAGCCTCGAATTATATATTTCTTAAAAATAAGGTAACAATCAATAAATGGCTTAAAGAACTAAACAAACTCAACAGAAGAAATACAGAAGGCCAATAAATATATGAAAAAATGTTCAACATCTCTAGCTATCAGGGAAATGCAATCAAAACTATATTAAAGGGGCTGGAGCGGAAGCTCAGCTGTTAGAGTGCTTGCCTGGCATGTGTAAGGACCCAGGTTCAATCCCCAGCACCACATACACAACTAAGTGTCAGAAAAACACAAAAAAATATTAAAAAAAGAAGAAAAACTACATTTTTATTTCACCTCATTCCAGTCTGAATAGCAAAGATGAAGAATACAAACACCGACAGATGCTGGAGAGGTTGTAGGGATAAAGGAATACCTGCTTGTACATTGTTGGTGGGACTAAGACTACTAGTACAACCACTCTGAAAAGCAGTATGGAAACTCCTCAAAAAATTAGGGATGGAACCACAGCATGACCCAGCCAGCCCACTCCTGGGTATGTTTCCAGAAGAATTAAAATCACCATATTACAGTAACGTAGTTTTGTCAATGTTCATAACAGCACAGTTCATAATAACAAAATTATGGAATCAACCCAGATGCCTACCACTGGATGAATGGATCAAAAAACTGGCATATGTACACATTGGAGTTCTACTCCACTATCAAAAAGAGTGAAATCATAGCCTTTGCAGTAAATGGATGGAATTGGAGAAAATCATGCTAAGTGAAATCAGTTAAACTCAAGAAAATCAAAGATTGAATGTTTTCTCTCATATGTGGAAGCTAAGGTAATATAAAAGGGTGAAAGATAGTCAAGTTTATATATTGGACTCAGCAAACTTGGAATAACATGATCTGGGGTGAGTCTAGTTGTGTAGGGTAGGGAGAGGAACAGGGGGATGAAGGAGGGAGGATGGATGGGGGTTATATGGTTTATTTTACACCCTGAGATGGTAAATAATACTCATGCAGGCATTAAAACTAGAAAATGTGAAAAAAATTGTACATCTATCTATATATGTGTATATCTATATATCTATACACATTTATAAGTGGGTGAGGGAGATCAGTGGAGGTAAGAAACTGGGGAGAGGGAGTGGTCCACATTACACTGTCATAATGTGTGCAAATATGAATGTGTAAAAACAAATCCCTTTATTATCTAAGATTATGCACCAATAAAAAATGAAAAATGAGGTAATAACTATCTTATAGGACTTTTTAAGAATCAAGATAAAGTACATAAAGAATCTAGTACATTGATAAATACTAAAGCATGTTGACTCATGTTTATTATTTTTTATTTTTATTTTTTAAAGAGAGAGTGAGAGAAAGAGAATCAATATTTATTTTTCCATCTAGCCTTTGTCTCTCTGATACTCAGTGCATGTGGTGTTGGGCCTGAACCCAGGCAAGCGCCACAACCATCAAGCCACTGCTCCAGCCCTGATTCTTATCTTTAAAAATAGACTTGAAGTCATAAAAAATAGAAAATCTTGAAAGTTCTGTTTTTTTCTTTAAAAAAATTCTAAGTACAATCCCTTGTAAGCTTTCTCATTTCCCAAAGATGAGATAGATACTCCCCTGTGCACTCATAGGAACCTTGAGGTTTTCCTCTTACAAAGAGCTCATCATTCATTTTTTTAAAAAGATTTCTTTTTTCTTTTTCTTTTTTAAAGAGAGAAGGACAGTGAGAGAGAGAGAGAGAGAATCAGTTTTTATTGAGTTTCTCACATGTCTCGTTGCTCTGACACTTAGTTGAGTATGTGAGTGCTGGGATTTGAACCCGTGTACTTGTGCATGCTGGGCAAGTGCTGCAACTGCCAAGCCACCACTCCAACCCCATTGTTCATTCTTTATATTAATTGTCAAGTTCAATCTTTGTGATCTATGGTCAGCATACCAAACCTGGACTTCAGTATGAGAAATAGACCTTTATTTTGTTGATATCAGTTGTTTTGTATTCTAATGAACCTAAGTCTAGCCAATGTACCCACCTTTTTGCTATTGGTAATCCTTCTAAAATGCAAGTCAAAATTGTTGAAATCCTCAGTACACGTAATTGATCATTAACAAATATTTGTTGTAGAGATGTCTTGAAGAAAGATAAAAAGGTCTCTGCTTTCCTCTCTTGAACACCACAGAAGTTATACTAAATAGATGTATTTGTCTACTTAGGAAATTTTAATTTGAAGAAAGTTGTATTTCATAGTTAAGGAAATCATTAGCAGCTGGTTTGAAATGTTGATGTCCTCTAATATTGATATTAAAATTTTTTGTTATTTGAAGTGGAAGTAGCAATGTGTTTTTAAGTGCTTAAGGATATGAGGGATTTTTGGGTGTGTATATGCTGCAGATTGAACCCAGGGTCTTGGCCACATAAGCGCATCCTCTACCACTGCACTGTATCACTAGCCCAAATATGAGATTGCTGAAGACCTTAAGAGTGACAGCTTTTTTGAACTCTGTTTATTTACCCAGCATTTATTGAGTTTTTCTATGTGCTCTAGACTTTGTGCTAAGGGCTATGGAAAACCAAGGGATTACATATGTTTATCCTTGGAGGCTTTCACTTCATGACAAAAGCAGCTAATCAAATGAAAATTACATTGTAGGTTGAAGAGTACTAGTACCTGGGTAGGAAAGTGTTTTAGTCAACTTTTTTGCTGCTGTGACTGACAAGAACAATTTTAGGAGGAAAAGTTTATTTGGGGATTCACGGTTTCAGAGGTCTTTGTCCATAGAAGCCTGACTCCATTCCTTGGGGCTCAAAAGTGTGGCTGAACATCAATGGCATTTGAGTGTGGCTCCTGGGGGCAGAGAGATACTCCATGCCAGAAACAAAATATATACCCAAAGGCATGCCCCCAGTGACCCATCTTCTCCAGCCACACCCTACCAGCCTTCAGTTGCCAGTTAATCCCTGCCAGGGGATTAAACTCACTGGGTTAAGGCTCTTACAACCCAATCATTTCATCTCAGTCTTCTTATCTCACATATTGAGCTTTTGGGGACACCTTTCATTCAAACCATAACAAAGGTAAACAAAAAGGAAAATATATTCATATTTGGTGCATTAATGTGATGTTTGTGTCTGTGTTTGTGGGAGGTACAGCAGGAAAGCTTTTTGGAGAAGCTGGGACTTGGGGGATAAATGGAGAAAAATTCAGGGGAAGGTCTTTTCAAGAAGTGTGCATACTTTGTTCAAAGGCAGGGTGGTACGGGAAACCTGCTAGTGCTATTCTTTATGGCTGAAGGCTGTAGAAATAAGGAGAGGCCAAAGACATTGTGAAAGGGACTGTGTGCCTTGATAAGGATTTTGACAATCTTGATTTACATTTTAGAAAGATCACAGATAGAAACATAAAGTTAGTTATATTAGTTTTAGGTTTTCCTAGAGTAGAAAACAGGCGATCTCAACAAAACGTGTGTTTCTCACACTGATAACCAGGTTAGGTCTGATGATTCCAGTATGATCAAAGACCTTAGTTTCTTCTGTTTTGCTGCCCTTTGGCATAGAATCTAATACCTGCTGGTCTAAAATGACTTCTGGGATGTCATCCACCGTATCCAAGTTACAAGCATGCTTGCAGCTAAATCAGCCTTCTGTAAGTAGCTTTCCTGGAAGTCACTGGATGGATTTTCTTGGAAGTCCCTTCTAGTGACTTCCACTTCTGTATTATTGACTAGGCCTGTCAGCAAGGAAGATTGGAAAGCATGCCGTTCAGAATAAAACCAAAGTCTGTTCCTAAGGAAGGAGGAGAGAAGAGGAATATATTCGGTAGCTTGTAGTTCCTACTGTAAAATGATAGAGAATGGAGGTGGGAAGATCAATTTAGTACAACACCTAACTAGTCGAAAATACAATCTCTTTTTCCATGACTTTTTATTTTTCTATATTTTTAATTGGTGCATTATAATTACATGTAAGAGTGGGACTCATTGTTACATATTTTGTATACATGTACAAACTATATTGTAAACAATATATATGATCTCCTAGACAATACAGTTTTGGTTGAATTAACTTTCAGTGGAGAAGCTAATCTACTAGGGAACTTAGAGGACTGAACCTGTTATTTAGATACCGTTATGGTTTAAGTTCATGGAGCAAAAATAATGCTTTCATTTTAAGGTTTGAGTTTTCAAAACCCTTTCCAATTAAATTTTTAGTAAAATTAAATAGTACTAAAGAGTATTAACAAGTGTTAATTCTTTTAAGAATGCATAGATAGAAGTTATCTTTTTTAGAAAAAAGATGTAATATGATTTTTTAAAAAGCCATGTGATATTCATTAAAGAGGGATTTATAAGTTAACTTTTTTGGGAGATTAAATAGTGGTTTTATTTTTCTTTTTAATATTTCCCTTTTTAGATATTCTACTTAGCACATACTACTTTTTTAAAAAATTGTGATAAAATACACAAATTATCACCATTTTAAAATTACAGTTCAGTGGCATTAAGTAATTTATACTATTATGCTACCATCACCATTCATCCACAGAACCAGTTTCATCTTTCAAAACTGAAACTGTACCTATTTTTTTATTGGATGTATATAGAGATACAATTGAGGGGGAAACATTATCAAACCATCAATAACCAATGTATATATACTTAGTTATCCAGGGCTAATGCCAAATCATGGATGCCCAGCTTGGGTTTCCCGTGTTGCTGTTTCCCCCAGAAGAA